>JAUTBW010103930.1:0-15944 GCA_032361425.1 Peltospira smaragdina | reverse complement strand
GATTACGTTACTGATTTCATAAAGCACTAAGTTGTTTTGGAAAATTTATGCATACAGTGATAGCTGGATGGGATGACAGTGAATGCCAGAGAGCTTTTGATGCAATTTGTCAGCACACAAGTATCTTTAAAAATATGAAGATTGTAATAAACTCTAAACCAGGTATTCTGAGCAGCTTTGAACATACAATGAAAAATGTAATATTGTTATAAACCATTTTGCATGTTTTAACACCTATGTTATTCCCCTTGATTTAGAGATAATATATAATATGATATGCCCCACCATCACAATCCCCTTGCAGTGTAGCAAGTCTTATACTGGTAACAGTGTGCAGGTTTCATTGCAAAATTTTGTTTTAAAATATCTAGGATTATTTCAAGTTCATAATAAGAGAATATGTAACTTAAATAATTATTATATTTATCAGTATTATAGTCTTTGCATTCCAGGAGTTCCTCAGTGGGATATCTAGACAGTTGTCCACTCCAAACAAAATCTATTTTTATTATTTAAATAACATTTAATTTTTTTTTTAAATTGGCATCATATTATTGCCCCATCACCTCCTCCTAATTGGTTTCCTGGATCTGCAGCAAATACCTATATGATTTATTAATTTAAAAATTTTATAATAATTTTTAAAAACCCACATGAGTGGGATAGAAAGTTAACTCCTTCATATCGTTAGGTATTTACACTGTAGATATGTTGTTAACTGCTAAATAAAGGAACCTACATGATTTTTGTTGAAAACTGATCATCTTCATTTATGTTCAACACATTATATGCTGTACCTATGGTAATGTTTGTTGCAGGAATTCATGGAAAACTGGAAAGAGAGACGAGACAGTTTTTGAGAAAGGTTTTTTTGGATCACTGCCCAACAGTTCAAGATCGTGCATTTTGGTTGAGCAGAATCCTAAAACCATGGCCTATGGTTCACCAGGCTAAGATACTGTATTTGCTGTACGGTGCTTCTGTTGATACAGGTATACCTATCTTGCATATATCAGTCTGTAAGAGGCAGTCTTAATTTTTAAAAGTGATATTTAATACAATTTAAAATTTAAAGTGGGATAGTTTTATATGCACATGGATTTACTTGCTTTTTCCAATATGGGAGTTCTTGGATTTTCTTTTCTGGGGATCACAACCTGAAAACAAAGAAACTCAAAACCACATAAACAACAGTTAACTGCAGTCATGTGTATAACGTTTCAACCACTTAACTCTGTGTTGTTGTTTTATCTGCCTTTTATAAATTGGCACTGTCATCATAGCATCATGTTTTTAAATTGAATAAGTGAATTCTTGTTTTTCATAACCCAAAATACCTTTTTGCTGTCCTAATGAAATTCAGTATTCTGTAAGTGTTCTAATAAACATCAAGAGTGTTAGTCAAATGGGGCTTAGTGTGTTTTAACCTATTGTGCATCACGCGGGATGCAGTATCTCTATTTGCAATTAAATTTTAGCATATCCCATATTATATAAAGATTTGTGCATCTAGTAAATCCCTACAGTTGATATGAAATACACCAAAAAGAGGAATGACTGGTATACCATTTTATTTTTCTATACTCTTTTGCAAGCATTAATACATTTCTTTTTTGTATTCATAAATTACAAACGTGTTCATAATTAGTTTGTGTTAACAGCGATTATGTAGATAATTTCCTCTGTATAAAGTTTTAACCAGAAATTTTATTGGAATATTATGAAGAATATTGAGAACTGTTGGTAGTGAGAATTAACTATTTAGTATCTTAGGATTTAAGTATTGAGTTCTTTTTTCGTTGCTTTTTTCTGTCTTATTTTTTAGTACGAATCAAATAACTCAAAGAGTCCCATTTGTGATGTAAGGTTTGATTTTCAGGAGATATTCTGTGGTATGAAATGTGTGAAAGTACACCAGCTAACTCAGAAGAGTCGGTCAGATATTTTGGAGACATAGCAAATGCCATTCAAACCCTGCACAGCCAGACCAAGGAATGGTCTGAAGATGACATAATTAGTGTTGTAGATGAACTGACAAGTAAGTGCAGTGTAAAGCTGAGCTAACTAATACTTGTCAGTTATAAGTGTAGATAACATCACTGTATATTTTGTTTGTATTTCGAACCAATGACATTACATTTAAGTTACAGGTAAGATTTAAAAAAAAAAAAAAAAAAAAAAAAAATGCATTGGATATCATTCCTGACATGTAAATCATACAATTGTACCACTAATATCGTTAATGGAACTGGAGCATATGAGCTTAATTTGTATAGAGAATAAAACATTAATATGTATATTTTAATCTATAGTTATTGATAAACACTAGATGTATAATAGAATACTGACCGTATTCTTAACCTAATAGCCATAATTATGTCAGGGCTTGAAACTATGCTAAAATATATATAAAACATAAATGTATGAAAATGCCATTTGGGAATATTTGGATTTGATCACATAATTCAGTGTAAAAACTGGACCATATGTCTTTGTTTCATAAAGATCTACACAAAAAAAAAAGAGATGTTTATATTTTGTTGAGGGCCTGGTTTGAAAATCACAAACAATTACTCGTAGCAATTCATATTATCTCAAATAAACAGGGTGGTTGAAATGAAATGCTTTTGGGCAAATCGGTGGTTGAAATGAAATGCTTTTGAGCAACTAACACCGATATCTATGAATATTGAGGTCACCTAAATGGGTATTCGGTCACATTTGGTCACCTGGCGACTGGAAGTTAGTTCTTCAAAAGATAACAAAATTTTCAAGTTGTTCCGTTTTGTACAATATTTCCCCTATTTCTTTATCTGTAATTAACTTGTTTTCTTTACAGGTTTACCTGAAGAATGGTTAGCTGAAAATGTCTCACACCTACTCCTCATGTGTGGAGATTCCATCACATCAAAGCTGATGACAAGTAAAGCTATCAACGGCAGGACTGTTGAACTCTGCAGCATCACTACATCATTTTGCCTGGTAGGTGACTGAGAGGTACTTTTTTTCTTTTTTAATAGTATAAAAATAAAGAAACAATTATTATCCATATTCAGTAATGTTTTTAGAGTAACATTAAATTAAAAAAATTTTTATAATAATTGATTAAAAAAATGGCTTCACTTGTTCGGAAGTACATGTATAATATTTTAATATAATGCTAGCAAATTCTTGATTTAAAAAAAGAGGGAAAAAAGCAAGCATCACAAAACATTTTGTATGTCTTGTAGTTGGGTTGAAATGATGTAAAATTTATAAATTTGTATTATTGTTGGGAATTATAAGTATTATACTCTCAAAATAATTTTGGTTTGCAACTTATTTTTCACATCTAGGTTTGTGTGAAGAACAGTTTCAGTCTCAACTATGTTGTCACATTAATACAAAACATAATCCAAGTGATGGAAAACCCCAAAGAAAGGATTCACTTCATAAACAGCATGATGGACATGTTCAAAGAATTGATTCTAGACATTCATGAATTCAGTGAATCAGGTGGGTTATACCTAAATTTTGTTACTCAGCTGTTTCAACTGTTCATTTGCAGAGTTCCGATTTAAAATAGTTTGTGTATCAGTTTCCATTCACAGCCAATGCCAAACCAATTGATTTCTGTTTAGAAAAGTAAGTAGCTTTTATGATGGCCACTTTGTCTAAACCAAATCAGACACTAAATAGGCCCTATATGTCATCACATATTCTTAATAAGTATTTGGTGCTTTAAAAAAATAATTATTGACATTTACATGCATATTACCAACTGTATTTAACATTACCAATATTTATCAGTCAGTTTAAGAGATCGTTTTGAATCACAATCCTTTGAAAGAAAATTACTAAGATATTTAGACTTGCTTCAGTATTATGTACCTCTCTATTCAAAAAATTATTAGTAGTATTGAATCCAAAAATGATTACTTCACATAACTATTATAGAACTTATGAAATGCCATGTCCTAAATGTGCAACTAAATAAGCAGACATTTGGTAGAGTATGGAATAATGAAGCTTGTATATATACTTTTTTTTCTTTAAAGACTTCCTGACTTTTCACATCTTTCATCTTTGTGTTTTTCAGATGAAACTCATGAAGGTGAATTGTTCTTTCTGGTTTCTGCTCTTTCAGAGTTTACAAAAAGACTGATTCATGTGGCATTCAAAAATTTCCTTGTCTGAAATTTAACTTAACGGACAATCTGACATGTAAATTATCACAGTCTGTTCCCATGAATAAGCCACACACACATGGAATAGATCTGACTGCAGTGCTATTAGGCAGAGACACACTGGGAAATGAACACAAAACAGAACAGCTTACTGGTAATTTAAAATTGGAATATGGTCTTTAGTGTCAATTTTCATAAATAATAGTTGATACCTGAGATGTTTAATGTGTAAATTTTACAACTTGTGGATGGGCACAAACACAAAACATTTTCGCAGGTGACATTTTCCTGGTTTACTGTAATTGATTTCTATTTAGAAAAGTAAGTAGCTTTTATGATGGCCACGTTGTCTCAACCAAATCAGACACTAAATAGGCCCTATATGTCATCACATGTTTTTAAGTATTTGGTGCTTTTAAAAAAAGCTTTAAAAAAAAAAAAAATTATTGACATTTACATGCATAATACCAACTGTATTTAACACTACCAATATGTAAAAGCGTACGTATTTAGTACTTGGTTATATAAGAATAAAAAAAGAAAAGTTAATATATTTTGAAACCATAATTTATTTATTATACTCAGGTGATATTGCATTAATAAATCTGAAAAATAATGACAGAGATTTTTGGAGTTGATTCCTAAATTAAGTTTTTGCTAATATTTCTGTAATTAATTTAGTAGATTGTCAAAACAATTTACAGTTTTTCTGTAAACTAATTTATTATTGCTGTGAAGCTCTACACTTTGCTTTAAAGTATATCTTGACTGTCAGGATTGTACTTGATTTTTATCTCCATAGTCATTAAACTATGCATGTTGCTAGTTTGGTGTTAAAGCTTTGTAAAGAGAAAATAATGATGTAATATCTTCATTCTGGAATCTTTAGTCTTTGGCTGGCTTTAAAAATATACTGGTAAAGCACATTTCAATTATTTTATTTAAATAAATGCATGATTGAGACCTAGACGAATCCAATATGGTATATCACAAAGTGATGCTTGTTGTTCAAATATCAGAGATAATTTTTAAAAAATTTTTTAACAATAAATGTTAGCATATTATTAAACTAATATTTCATGATAATTATTATACATTTATTTCTAATATATGAAAACATTTAGATCAACAGTGTAAAATTTAAATGCAAACATGAACTACTGGGATACTAATATTTTTGTTGAGCTTAGAAACTAGTTAATGAGGCAGTTGCAAAAGATTGTTATTATTTATAAGATGCTTAATTAGTTTAATTGTTTGATATACCAATGTCACATATATGTGCAAAATTTGTAGGTCGCCAAGATTTTAAACTTTACAGTACTGGTAATCCATCCATAGAACATTTATCATCTGAACATCTATTGAATCATTTGTTGTTATATTAATTTTGACTTAACTGTCATACATTCTACAATTTTACTGTGATATTGTTAATTTATTGTAAATTATTAAAATCAAATAGAAATAAAAGTGTTGCTTATTTATTCCATTGAGTACAAGAGCAGAATCAAAGGCACATTTCATATACCAAATAATAAAGGTAAAATAACGGGATATAGGTTTTGTTGTTAAGTGAAAAATTTTAAGTTTGTCAACTGTGATACCAGTAGGAACTAACAACTATATTAAAAAGACTTTAAAGCTTGTCTAATTAACAGCCATCATTAAGAAAAACAAGCTTCATACATCTAAGTGTTTACATAGTCATGAAAGCTTGTCTCAACTTATTTAACTAATTAAATAAATCACTGGTTTAAAACTTGATCCCAGTCCGCCGATTGTGGTCCATTGACAAATACAGCACAGTCTTGCCATAGTTAACATTCTTGTTTCTTCCCTCTGTATTACTCAAGAAACAAACCTCTAATATTGGACACATGGTTAAGGACCACTTTGATAGTGAAAAAAGAAACTTGCTGTTGCGAAATGAGCTACTCTTTTCAATACCAGTTGTACAGCACTGGCTAGACTGAGAAATTACCCAATAAGTGCACTAAGTGAGACCAATTTAATGATACAATGCACCATGAACTGAACTATGTCTTGATTTTAACCTCTAAAATGTGAAATATTAGTGTACTATTGATCTTCTTTTAGTATGTATATTGAGTCACAGAACAACAAAATACACACTTTTGTAATAGGTCATTTAATTACATTACAAATATAGTTAAACAGATCAAATTATGTATAACATAATACAGGTGCAACACTTTACACACCGTTTAATAACAACATCCTTGTTCCATTCAATTTTACAAGTAGCAATACCCCAAAACAATTGTATTCAATATTATTTCAGTAAACGGCCATCCTCATCCATAAAGCCAATGCTTTTTGTTGTGTTACGTGTTATTTTATCCTCATGCCATCACCAAATTAAAGTTATACCAGTAATGACTAAAATGGGTTAACCAGACTACATATTTATCTAAAAATGTGGAAATGAAAATAAGTTAACTTTAATGACCATATTTGACGTATTATCGCCCTGCTCCAATGAGTGTCCCTAAACATAAAAATAATGAAAAACGAAAACAACAAGTGCAAGCAACAAGTACATAATTAACATATATAATCTGATGAAAACAGTGTTTTCATACGTGGTGTCAGTTTCAGCTATCCTATGCAATGTAATAAACAAATAATATCAAGCCCTATTGCGACTACTGAATATTTTGACTTTCCAGTAACCTATCAAAAAACAAAAACATATTTTGCTCACAGAGCAAATGTCCTACAATAAACGAGTGTTTACAGAACAACAAGATTGTTAACTTCAGGCATCTCTTGTAACATAAACAGGTTGTTTGGAGGCATTTACATTTAAAGACACATCTTTTGATTTACGTTACTCGATACTCAATAAGCGTCCCTCTAAATTAATTTTGTAAGCACCCTAAGTGCTTATTAGTATTACGTCAAATACAGTAATTTTAAACCGAAGTTAGGAGCCATTTGCAATTTTAAAAATAATACATTCAGAAATATACTAATTATTAATAAAAAACCCAACTTACATATAAAAAAGCTGATTTGCAAGACATGTTCATAAAAATTTATTACCAGTGTTTTTAATGACATTAACATGCTGCACATATTAATCATACACATTTTAGATAAATGACTAGGCTTTGTAACATGACAGGTTAGATGTAGATACAATTTTTAAAAATCTAAAACAGCAACATTGTTAGAATAACATATGTGTATTAATGGGTATACATTTAGGTTTATTTTGATGATGGTGACCTAGATATGTAGAGAATATCTAGTTATGACACTTGATATCGGCATTATTGTGTGAAGGTAAAAAATGGGTAATTGCACGAGGCTTGCCAAGCAAATTTTCCCATTCGTCCTGAACAGGATAAAGCTGATATCAAGCGTCATTAACTGGTTATAGCTTTATCCTGCAACCCAGCAAGTTTTGAAGTGGTTAAGTATTTTATCATTTGTACAATTGTTTTTTGTAAAATAACATTCCTGGGACGTTTCAGTTGCTGTGCTGTAGTACATGACATTATGTATTCAAAGACCTGTTCACTTATATGCAATTATAAAATGACTTACACAGGAATTTGTTAGTTTATCAAAAAGCTGTCTGCCGAGTTGTGGCCAGATTCGAGGCTAGTTGTTACAGTTGTCCATTTCACAGTTCTACACCCAGACGCAAGCTGGCAGCCAGCCAGAATTACAGCGATTCGTGCCAGATATCACTTTTGAATATATAAAATATATTCATATGCACTGTGTATTAAAAATAGTGAGTTACATTATTTTGTAATATTTTCAAAATTTCAAAATTCATTATTAAAAACGTGTTTGTTATGCTATAACATATGAGGTGAAAGGTCAACATTCCTAAGAAAAGTTTCCTTTGTTGACGTCAAGTCATAATCTGCTACTATACATTAATGACTTTGCTTTAACCTGTCATCATAATATGTCAATAGAAACGATGGTTGCAGGATAAATCCAGCTCTAAAGCATTGCTGCTTTGTCAATACATTTGGTCTATGTCTGTGATCATCAATGGCTAAATACACCTAAAAAGGTTGCACAAGACTGGTAGTGGAATGAGGTGAAAATAACACCATCAAGATTCTGTTACCTGTAAATGTTGCCTTCTATACTTGTTATAATTTAATCTCTTACTGTTCAAGATATATTTTCCCTTATTTATGTACAATTAACATAATTTAAACATTGTTGTAAATAACAATATTACTGACATTATTCAATGAACAGAGCAATATGGATTCACCATAAAACTGCTTTTGGAATCTGAAACCACCCAATCTTTTTCCATGTCCAAGTATCTGTTATATCAACTTAATCAGTATGAAGCAAGGAAGTCTAGAATGAACAATACTGAATTGAATTTTTCTTTTTTTAAATGTGTGTGTGTGTGTGTGTGTGTGTGTGTGTGTGAAAGACGTCTTATAAAGATGAAATAGTGAATATCTGATGGTAAAGCAGTATAATGCATTTTTGTAGATGCAGTGGTTTACTGTATTATTTGTTTCTGTTGCTGATCATGGCGTTGATCATCATGACATTTGGTGACTGAAGTCTATGCTGAAATACTGGTTCTGTAATTGAATCAGTGAAGTTGTAAATAATGCTGGTGTTGGCTGTATTTCTATTAAATCTGGGAAAGTTGTCTAAATTCTAATTACATTACTATGTTAGTATATGTAAGTCAACTTTCCAAGTTGTGACAGCATATATGTTAAATGTATTAACTAATGCTTTTAAGTGTCAGGTAGGTGAAGCTCAGACACTGGCTGTATTTCTACAATAGGTTTAGGAAGGTGAAGTCATCCAGAGAAGTCGTTTATTGGCATTCTCTCATATTTGGTGTTAACAATCATGGCAGGCTGTGAAGGCTTTACAGTGTCAACATTTCTCATATTTGTTCTCTAACTGGATAGGTTATGTTACCAGTAAAAGTGGCACTGGCTGTGTTTCTATATCATATCTGGGAAGGTAAAGTCGTCTATAAACGTCTGTCCTTGTTGCTGCATTGGCATCCCTTGTCGTATGGTGTTGGCCATCATGCCTGGCTGTGAAGGCTGGAGAGTGTGTTGGGGTTGGGGTTGCTGCTGCTGTGACTGCACCATGATCTGCTGACGAATCTGCTGCTGGGCAGGCTGCTGAGCTGGCGTACCACCCTGAAACAGATCACATTCAAGCTGAAGCAACCTATTTAATAAACCCCACCGTTAACTGAAACACAGCTGCAGAGTTCAGCCAAGACAGTGTGAAGCATGGTATTTACTACCATCTACCTCAATCATATAATGCATTGTTTGAGGTATGATTTAGAAAAAAGAAAGAAAAATCTCTCTCCATCCAAAAAAGCAATTTAAAAACCACAAACAAACAAAATTAATAATTACAAAACTATAGCTGTATTGACAGTACATGTATTACTAATGCAGACATAACATCTCAAGGACATTTTTTTTTTTTTTTTTAATGTAGCATTCATCATTCAAGTATACAAAGGTAACATGGAGAACTTAGTTGAGTAGGCTCGGAAAGAACCTTTATTTCAAAGTACAAACAAACCGCTGCTGTCAAATAATATACAATTTGTTTTTTGTAAATATACCCTCACATTATGTATTGTTCAAAATCGGTTACCTGAACTTGTAGCAGCTGCTGTAACTGCTGCTGCTGCTGCTGTTGTTGTACACCCTGCTGCATCTGCAATCTTTGTTGTTGTAACTGGATCTGTCGCTGTTGTTGGGCTGTTAAAAATCAAATGTGTATTCTATTTATAAAATTATACCTCAAATAAAAGTATATTTAACAGAATTAGTTTTCTTACCTAATCAAACAATTTTAACAACCTGACATATTGCATTAAATATGAATATACACATTGCATGTATAGTAAATATATCACAAAATTATATGACACATGTTCAATATGGAAGATCTGCCATTACACACAAATTACTCAAGTATACATTCCTATGTTTAAAAACAAACAAACTTTTCACCTACATCAATCACTTATTAGGTTTACATCACATGCTATTTTTCTGCTGAAACTCGGTTAGAACTGGATTTTAATAAATCAATATATTAATATAAATTGTAGTAGTCTTTCTATCGGTTATATAAGCCATTTAATACTTAAAATTTACTACATAAGATTTATGCTGTAATTTAGAGTATTGCTTTCTCCAATAGTTTCTTCAATATGCATGTTTTTTTTGGGTAAAATTAAAGCACTAATTGTTTCTGTATACCTAATATTCCTAGCATTCATACCAGTACATATTTCATACATTATTACTGAATTTCAAGGTTCACTTTTTAACTGTGTAAATGGTATGTTTAATACCAAACATCATCATCACCACCACCACCACCATCACGATCATCACCTTATCATTATTTTATTTTTTAACAACATGTATTCATTGGGATAAAATGTAAAATTAAAATGAACGATGCAAAATTAAAAAATCCTGTCACCAGACATGCCAATAAAATGAATACATAAAACATTAGTGCAGCAATAAGCATACCAGTAAAAATCTCAACCCCATAACCATTAAAATCAAACAAGAGTATGTCATAAATAAAATCTTAAATAAAATCTATCATTGAAAAAAATACCAAGTACACTTACCCAGTTGGTTACTGGTTTTAAAGGATAACATGTCACTATCAGGGTACATGTTTTTTTTGTTTTTTTAAAAACATTTTGATTATAATTCAATACTGACTGAATAGTAACCAATATTAAATGATTTAAAATTGTATAGCAATTTAAGAATTTTGTATTGTCAAAAACCATGATACAAAACTGAACAAAGTCCACTCTGACTCTGGTCGACTCATCCTTCAAATATACTAACAGAAAAAGTAACTATACATGATATAAAGTCTCATAAAATAATATATTTGCTGAAATGTTTTGATGTTTTGGTCATGATTCACAAATGCATGGTGTACATTTGTGTTTTATTGGTTTTATTTGATTGCATGATACTCCCACATTTTTGAAAATGAAAGACACACAATGGCTGTTTCACCATTTACTACTTGAAAAAAATACATCTTTTTAGGAGAATACAAAGCATATGTTATACCACTTCTTTCTGAATGCTAACACCGTCACACCATTGGTATGCTGCATAGAAGAATGGTACTGGTGCAGCATTCTGGGTAAACTGAAACATTTTAGACATATTATCAACAGGACAACACTGATGACTTAATATGGGCTGTCTGTTCAGGTGTGATGTCACATAAAAAAGACAGCCATCTGAGATTGGTTTATCATCTAAGACTGAGGTCCTAAACTACCAATTTTAACAGCTTAATCCATTTATGAGTGAAGACAAATTAAGACCATTAAGAATCATCTGAGGGAACACACCAGTTATATGCCAAATTTTACTTACACACCATCAGTAGACAAGACTGGGATAGATACAGATGAATAAAGGTTTAATCTGTACAGCTCAGATATTCTTGTAAAACTCAACAGAAATCATAGGTGATTTTTATTTTATTTTTTTATTTTAGTATTATTTGTTTTAATCAATGCTTTCGTTATTCAACATCAACTATTTGAAGGTGGAAGTTTGGTAGTTTGAGGGGCATCACATTGCATGGACAGACCAAAGTTGTCACTGTTAATGATAATTTGACTAGTATTTGCTACTGGGATGACACCAGATAATTCGGAATTTTAACCTTCATTAAAGAACAATGATTGATGTAACATGATGATACAGTAGAACAATATCTGCCTACATATTGGCCAAAGTTGTAACAGACTTTTTTTTACAAAGATAACAAACAATGCTGTTCTTCCCTGGCTACCTATGCCTTCTCTAGAAATCTCATGAACTGAACATGTCTGGAATAAAATGGAACAATGATAATGCTTGCATAGATGGACCTACAAGCCTTTTTCAACCCTACTGTTTTGTCTATGGGTAAGCCTCTATCAATGGCACTGTAATAGTGATCACATGCCATACTAACTGTGTAAATTAACAAGATAGCACATACAACAGTTTGAGCACTGGCTAGAATGGAAAATGACTCAAAGTCAAAATATCAGCTTCATGTTGTCAATTGGTATTAACAGCCTTATATCCATGAAAAGATTAACAAATATACACTTGCACAAGGCAGAAATCAATAAATCAATGTAACTTGTTTGATACTGTCTATATCAAAAAAGCAATTATGACGAACTGTCTATATACATAATCACTATTGCATATTTACTTTATACCATTAGTATCAATCAGTTCATAAATACAGCATACTACTGTGGTAATAACGTGAATCAAAGGTGAGTAACTGAAAATGTGTGCTTCCTTGAAAAATTCACAAATTAGTTACTGTTATTTATTATTACAATCCTTCCTTTCCTCTGTATTCACATGGCTCTGTCACGGCATGCAACTGTTCCCAAATAAGGCAAGCTCTAGCTGAAATCTATGGATTTACATTTTGTACTACTATCAAATTTGGATAACATCCATCCAACATCCATGACAAAGGTATAGCAATGTGGAAACAAATCAAGTTAAAAACCAATCTTTGTAACATCTAGAATTTCTATGTTAGTCTCAAAACTAACTTGTAGTCTGCAATAGTTGTGTATCAGTAAAAAGGTAACAAGATAACTTTTATTTAAAGTAAAACATAAATCAAAAGTGTCAGTCAGCTATATATAGAATAAAATGTTTTGATAATGTTATAGACGAACCCATACCAATAACATTAACAATACAAAACATGATTACAAACACAAAACTAAGTTGTAAAATACAATTCTAAATAAGGTGAACTCCTATAATTTAACATTTTGGGCAAAAACATTTCTAAAGGTCACAATTTAACAAAACAAGGAATCTATAAGTATACACATAGACAAATATACAACATTAGCATGTCATAAAAGCAAATACATTGTACAATGGAACATAAATTTACAAACAGCACCATCAATTTCCCCAAACTAGAATAAGGTACATTATCTGTTCAGTACAATCCATCACAGGGTAACACTAACAGACATCAACATATTTATCATAAATTCTGGACTTTTAAAACATGAACTTAATAATGTAACAAGTTTAATACAGTAGAAATTATAATATTAGACATAATTATTAAAATATTTTATAAACTTCAATATGGCATTTTACGTTGATTAATTTGGCACATACTATATGTATTCTATTTTACTATGTATATAAATTATATAATGTTTAAAGGTACCAGCATTTTGTCGCTAATAAGGTTAAAGCAATATCATTCTACATTATCTGCAATCCACAAAAGGGCAATTTTTCTTTCTTTCTTTGACCGTGTAGGTTGAACTGGCAGAAGAAAGTGGTTTTGCACTCTATCTGTCAGTGTTAAAACACTGTGGTTGACAAAAATAGTAAAACAGTTAGTTGTATGATATGATTTTGCTTCATCAGCATCTAAGGAGATGTTGTGATACTTTTCAACAACGGAGGCTTTAGAAATTATTAATGATTCAGGGACGTAATGTGAGATTGTGGCTTGAATAGTATCCAGTAAAGAAAATGACATTTTAGAAATTGAGGATGATAATAAAAATTTCAGAGATGTCAACAGGTGAGGGGCTGAGAGATGGTCATTAAACACATTAAAACATTATTTTCTATTATTCAAAGTTAATTGTGCCAAATAAAGCTATAATAATAATTTAATTTAATTTAATTATTAAAAAACAAACAAAAAAAAACCCAAAACCAACAACAACAACATCAATGATTTTTTTTTTGTAATATTCAGTTTTATCATAGATGTAGAACTAATTATAATTCTTAATTATGTACTAATTTACAAACATCTAAATAATTTAATGTAACACATAATTAACAAGCATTTTTAACATTTGATTTAAATTGCATAGAACGAAATTGGAAATTATGAAAAACAATTTTAAAAATCATCTGACAGTAGTAAAAATTATAGACTTGTTTAGTTTCGCATCTATACCTGAAAGAAAACTGGTTTCTTATTTGATGTTACAACAGACTGGATTTTCAAAACATTACCATTACTGTAGATACTATAACAATTATTTATTAAAGAAAAAACAAATCTTATGATAATATTAATAACAGACTTAATATTTAAAATATTTTATAAAACTGTAATACTGCATTCCATGTTTAATATTTTGGCATATATAGATAACCATGCAACATCCACCTGAATTTACTCATGTACTGTGAATATTTGTTCAAATGGTATGGAAAATAAAAAATAGTACCATACTTTATAAATTTTGCAGTCCAGAATGTATGAGAGAAAAAAAATAATAAAAAAAATAATAAAAAAATAAATAAATCCCAATATCCACAGATCTCACAGGGTTGTAATATAAAAGAGATGCAAACACCACCAAGCCCACTTATACATGATGTTACCATGGTTACGTACCAGCATACATGTGACTAGGTGGAGGTGGGCCTGGAAAATACACCTCCTCTACAAATGGACAGATAATTTTCCAGATTATTCCATGTGTAAAACTAAATCATAACAGTCGTCAGTGCTCACCCTGGGTAGATATATTCTTTAGCCACTTTACAAATACATTAGCAAATTTTAATGAAATTTCTTCTAAAAATGGCTATTTTAACCAATATTTTATTAGCCAAATGTTAAATGTGTAGCCACTTTTCATAATAGCAAATGTCTAATTTGGCTATGAACAGGGTGAGCCCTGAGTGATCTAAATGATCATATTGCTAATGATCGCAAACAGTTGCAACTCCCTCCATCCCATAACATGATTATAGTGTAAAATTAAAAACCAATACTAGTACACCACAGAAATCATACTGATTAGAAATCCCTTTTAAATTTGTTTTCATATTTTAACTCTTTATTAACTGAGAAACCGAATTAGTTTTTGAGTTTGAGTCAATAACTTAGATGTTGTTATTCTGTTTTATAAATTTTATAAACATTTTATTTATTTTTTACAATGGAAATGATTTAAACTGTGTGTCAGTCTGCTCTGTGTATTTTCATACACCCAATTTATACGAACTCTGAGATATTAATATGTTGTTTTACACACAACTTTATAATATAAATCCTATACACTATAACACCCTGCATTTATGTCCATTTGTTTCCCATTGATGCAATCTATTCACTGACTAAAATTACCTTTTAGAAAGTGTTTGTACTAAAAACATTTTCTAAAAGGCAATATTTCTGTCTGTCTTTTCCAAGATATTATATTAGTTGTGCAAATGTTTATTTTAGTAAACACCTATTAACACATTTTGTAAGTCATCTAGTTTAAGATCCTTACACACAATTAGAATCATCAAAAACACTGAACTTAATGCAGCGAACACTTAATTCTACTTTTTCCTATTGTTCCTTTTTCACTAGTATTGACAAACAATCCATATAAAGTCCAAAAACCGTAATTAGAACAGATGTTATCGTTGTCAACAAGAAAATATTATTCAGTAGTATGAAAATGGCAACAAACTCTGGATAATAGTTTCACACATGAGTATGGTTTCAAAACTTAATAAAAGTCAACCATTTAACTACTTCTAATTACTCATATGTCAAACTGTTCAATCAAAATCACAAATCAAAGGTCTTATTCACAAGTACTTAAACACAAAAAATGATCATTTGCTAAGTAATAATAATAATAATAATAATAATAATAATAATAATAATAATAATAATAATAATAATAATAATAATAATAAT
>JAUTBW010103819.1:0-15950 GCA_032361425.1 Peltospira smaragdina | reverse complement strand
TGAGTGTTCATTAGGTCCGTGTTGGCAGGACTCTGTAACATGGAAGTGTGAGCTGACTGTAACTGAGGAAGCATGACTTGATCCGAATTCATCTGACTGGGATCAGGGGTGGCCGACGAGCCTGCCATGACTGGGTGCGGTGAGTTGATGGTGGGGACGTGATGAGGTGACTGCTGTGGCTGCTGGCGAGGGGAGGGGATGGGCTGCTGCCGGGGTGAGGGGATGGGCTGCGGAGATCGGACAGTCTGTGGCAAGGTGGATGGAGCGGGTGGCGAGCGCACCTGCTGCATGAGCTGCTGAGGTGAAGGGTTGGCCTGCACCATCATCTGCGGACTCATGGGCTGCCCACCCACCACCTGCTGCTTCAGCTGGGCCTGGTGGTGCTGCACCTGCATCATTTGCTGCTGCTGCTGCTGGAACTGGTGCATGTGGTGCTGAGAGGCCCCATCATTCTGGAAACCCTGCCGCGGCGGGAAGTTGAGCCGCTGCCGCTGTGAGAACGGCTGCATGGGCTGCTGGAACTGGTTCATCTGGTGCTGCTGCTGCTGTTGTTGCTGGACGGCTGCCTGCTGCTGGGCGGCAGCCTGCTGTTGTGCCGCCTGCTGCTGTCTCATCTGCTGCATGAGTTGCAGATTGCGCAGCTGCTGGGGCGTTGGCTGCTGCACCAGCTGTGGATTCTGTGGGGGCATGCCCTGCACCTGCATCCCGGGGATGTTCTGCACCTGCTGCTGCTGGGCGGCGGCCTGTTGTTGCTGTTGCTGCTGCTGTTGCAGACGCTGGGTCTTCAACTTCAAGACAGAGGCCATCAGAGCCGGGTTCTGTTTCAGCATGGCCAGCACTTTCTGCTCGGTCTGGGTGGACGACTGGTTCTTGAGTGCCTGCAGCAGCTGCTGGATGGCGCTGTTGGTCATCTGGTTGCTGGGTCTCTGCTGCTGGGAATTCATCCCTGGGTTCATGCCCGGCACGGTCTGCTGCATCTGGTGTGGCATCTGCTGGTCGACATTCAGTCTCGGCTGAGCTAGTTGCTGCTGCTGAGGCATCTGCGGCTGTGTCGCGTACTGTTGCTGTTGATGCATAAACAGAGGAGGCCTCTGCTGAACCTGAGGTGATGGAATAGTATTTGCAGGCATTCCTGGGTTGGGAATTTTGGGTTGCTGCATATTTGTCACAGAGGTAGGTTTGCCCACGCTCATATTATGAGTAAGCTGTCTTTGAGCCTGGGCAGCCTCTTGGGCCTTCATGGCAGCTTCCATAGCACCTTGTGGTGGGGTTGATGACGGCTTTCCGTTAGTGAATGTTGATGATGGTAGTGCAGGAAGTTGCGATACAACCTGGGGTGCTGCTACTACATTGGCGCTTGTGGCCGTGCTATTGTTTGCCGTCATCAACGCCATACGCCTCCGCAGCATTTGTGCTTGCTGCAGCCGCTGTTGTAGCTGCTGCTGGCGAAGCTTGTGTTTGAGCTGATGACAGAACGGCACCTGACACTTATGTTCGTCACAGTGTTTTGCATGGTAACAACACAGAGCTATCAACTGTTTGCAAATCGGACAGCCATTTGTCTTTCGCCTGCAGCCCTTGGTGTGAGCCACAACGCGCTTCATTTTTTGGCAGCTGTAATGTCTACAGTTTGCATCGCGACACTGACAAGCATGAACCAGAGATTGAATGCACCGTTGAATGGACTGGCGCCGAGATTCCTGAGGATTTTCTTGTTTATCACCAGTGTACGAGCCGTCGTCGAGATCCAGACCAAGTTTGTCCATCTTGTGAGGATGTCCCTCTTTCTTGAAGCAAGCCGTGCACAAGTCAAAATCCTGCAAAACAAACAATATAAACATTAATTCTTCAGTACAATGAAACAGTTTACTGCAGTTAAAATTGTTTTTTTTTTAAATAAACAATGCACCATCTCAAAAAATTAAGATCAATGATGTCTTTAAGCAACATTATCCTCCATTTTATCAAATATTAGATAGAAATCAACAGTTGTTATGTTGATATGTTTTGTATTAGACTAACACCTGTAAAACCATATCACAGCTACTGTTGAATGCAGTTATTTACTTCAAATATTCATTTAACTTAGATTTAAGGGGATTCACAATTTTCTCACTATTTTCTTTTTATAATGCATACATTCAGTTGAAGTATCACAGATCTTTCATACACACTAAATACCCAAATTTAGATAACCTATGCAAGACAATTTAATTGTTTTATGAGCAGTCCTAACAAGTTTTAACAGCTACAAAAATGTCTTTCTGGACAATTTATGATTCCGTTTTCTGATGAATTAAAAACACCTTACATAAAGCCCTTGTAAAAACATAGGTTCTGATTTTGACAGTGGTAACCAGGAACAGGGACACATATCACCCATTAATCAGATCCTTATACCATTTCAACCCACGTCTTTACTAGAAAAACTGGCAAACCACACTCCAGATTACCTCACTGCACCTAATACATTGCGGGAGGTTACACTCGTCCTTCATTTGTTTCATTTTCATTTGTAGTTTACCAATGCATTCAACACATTTTTAATTACAATCATATTGGTATCAGAGTAGCTCACTTGAAATGATCAATCTCAAGACTAGGCTATCAAAGTACCATGTCCCCCATTTGTTGTATAACAAATTTATTGATATACAAATATACACCCATCAAATGTAAATGAAACATGTCTCAGTGAAAGAAACAATAAAAAAAAAATTATGTTCTTAGTCGATGTCTATTTTGGTAATTAATGTTAAGATGATATAAAATATTACTATGGTAACAACACTTACATCACAGACTTGACAGTGGTATCTTGTTTCTACATGCGTCTTGCAGCTATTACAAGTGTACACAAAGCTGTCTTTTCCTTGATTATGCAGTTCGTAGAGTAGAGCCATCGTGGACAGCTTTGCTCTTCTGAGTGAGGAGAACTCAAAATGTTTTTCCCGTGCCATGGTTAAAAAAGAATCTCTTCCATCCATCAATTCATTGCTGATGTGAGGATCGGGATCCACAATTGGAGGTAGCTCATGATTGGCTTGGGGCCGCAAACGAATAACAAAGAAAACCTGAAAAACATGGCCAATGTGGGCATTAAATTCAAACTTCATGTGCTATACTAACATAACAAAAATGTTAATCACATTAATTAATTTGTATCTTAAAGTGAAATATACAGTTATATGCAATCTGTTATTCAAGTACAATAAATTAATGAATAATTACACCCTAATATTACAACAAGAGTGACAGAGGATCAAAATACAAATTTTGTGTACAATATTTATTTTGAAATGATAAATAGAAGTAATAAAACTATGCATTTTGATCAATGAACAGTACCACCAAAACTGTTAAACTGTTATCTTCCAAACTAGTTTAACTGACAGAGTTGAGATGAAACAGACAATTGCCATGATGTCAAATTACAGTAACACATCAACATTTCCCTTTTTCAAATAGCAACATCTAAGGAACTTTATTTAATTTCACCTTTTTTCTTGTGCATAATTATAACAAAAAACTTCTTTTTTTTTTAAGGGAAATAATAAATGTATAATCCTTGCAAAATATTTAATAAAAACTTAAGAACTTTTAACATACCTCTTTATGTTTCTCCATTGTCTGGTAGATTTTAGCAGTCAGATCGTTTCCACCGTAGGGTAAGCTGGTTTTCTTGCTGTTCTTTCGCTGGTTGTTTTTGTTCTTGCTAGCCTTCTTATTTCGTCCCTTCTTTTCTCCTTTCTTTTTCCCAGCAATAGTCTGAAAACATCAAGAAAAGAGTTACAGGGAAAATGTGCACTTACTAAAATGCACTTAATGGATTTAATACATTTATTTTGTAATATTAATCTTAGATTGAACTTTTAAAATTATATGAAAAAATTAATACATTTTTATCACTAATCAAATGACTAACTTTTATGCAATGAACTAAGGTAAACAAAATGATGCACACTGGGATCTTTACTATTAAACGTAGGTAACAACAATTGTTAATGTAGGCACTGGTAGAAAAAAAGAAAGAAAAAACTCAAGTGGAAATAATATCAGTTAACAAGCCTTACATCATAAAATACAATTTCAATGCAAACAACCAGTGAACAGACTACAAACAAATAAATTAAACCTGTTAAATGTAAACTATATATTATTCTGGAATTACCCCAAATTAATAAACTTTTTGACTACTGCAGGTGAGATGTTTCACCCAGTATCATGCAAGCAGGCTAATTACTATAGCAGTATGGCCCTTTAATTCTATTTTCTTGCCATTCTGCCTTATTTTGGTTTGTTTTTAACTGACAAAAAATACGCTTGAGAAGAACAATGTAAAAATTATGACACTAATGAACATCTAGCTGCCAGCAGATATAAGACCAACTTCATAAAACAATTTCTGAATAATTTTTAACTAGTGTAACATATATTGAAAATAATTCAAACCATCTCACATATGAACATTATTTTGGTACGAGAACATTTTGAAGGTAAATATTATGATTATATCACTTAGTAAATCAGATATCTGGCTGTCTCAAATCAGCCAGTGTTCCACTACTGGTGTAACAAATGTTGTGGTATGTGCTATCCTCTGTGGGAAAGTTCCCTTGCTGTTGATGTAGGAGTTACCCATGTGATGGCAGCAGGTTTCCTATCTATAAAAATGATCCTTAACTCTGATGCATTATAACCATATATCAATCAAATGTATTATAAGCATATATCAATCAAATGTATTATAAGCATATATCAATCAAATGTATTATAAGCATATATCAATCAAATGTATTAAGTGCATTGTTAAATAAAACATTTCTCTCTAAAACTTGTGTAACTAAATAACCAATAAAAACCCATTAAAGAAATTTTTTTTTTTTTAATTTAACAATGCCATCAACACATCTTTATTAACAGTTTTATTGGTATCAGAAATATTTTTGTTACAAAACCCTTATTGGCTACCTGACAGAGATTGATCTTAAATCAATCGCATAGCAGGCAGTCACAATCACAACTAAGCTATCAAACGATTAAAGAAGCAATGTTATTACAATCCATGCACATTAATGTTATATAGCATCAGACATAAGAATGTAAACCCACTGTCACAACTTGATAGCAGAGTAGCACATACCACAGCTCAAAAAAACAAAATGGATTAATCCAACAACCCATTGCACGACGAGAGAATATGGGTACCTTGCCTAGTGGTGAAAGTGCCCATTTGACAAACAGCTGAAACTCTGGATTTTTCTAATTAAAATGTTTTCCAATGCCAATAAAATCGTTGAAAGAATTTTTTGCCATCCTATTACAGCACCTTACATGGATAATATTTTTTTATACTGTTATAAAACACACTCAACTAATTTTTTAATGAGTGTACTGACACTGGAAACATTTTACTTATAAAAACACCCCTTGTGGCTACCTGACATGAATTGATTTCAGACTGACCGTGTATCAGATGGGCATTTTCACCACTAGACAATCAAGGCACTACACTGAGTGCCTGGTACTAACACTAACTATAAAAAGCTATAAAAAGTGTCGTTACCAGAAGCGCACATACCGGATCTCCCGTCTCGTCAACCACCTCCTGACTCTCAGCCTCTGCGGCTGCCGCCTCAGCCTCCTCGCGTTTCCGCTTCTCCTCCTCCTCCTGGTCCAGCTCCTTGATGCACTCCTCCAGCACATTGGGCCAGAAGTCGCCCTCAAAGTATGGCAACTCAGTTGCACTGGTGAAATTGTTCTCTATTGCATCTTTGAGTATATCCTACAATAAACAATTAGTAACAATTAGAAACATGATGTGCATGTAACAACAGGTTAAGTATTAAGTCCAATTTATTAAAAACTAAATAAACCCACACAGCCCCTGCCATGAACTTTTATTTATTTTTAGTGAAATCAGTCTCCATTAAAACTTTTTAAACATATAAAATTCATTAGCTAATGATTTAATTGTTACCAGGCATTGAACTGCTGCTTGACTCTTTGTTATTTATCTTTTCAATAAAATTTTACTTCAATTTATTTTATATGTACATTACCATATATATTACTGTAAAACAACAAACCAATTTACGCCACCTAGAATAGTGTTTTATTTAAACTTAATTCAACAATAAACATTTACAATTAAATCAGACAGGCCAAAATCAAAGATCTCCTGGTAAAAAAAAAAAAAAAAAAAATCATTGACACATCTGTCAACATCTGTAATTCAACAACGATTTCAACAAAAACAAAAACAGCACGTCATGTTCACCTTGTAATCAGTGACACATCTCTCGATGATGGCCTTGTCCAGCATTTTCTTGTACCACTCCTGGAGCCGTTTTGGTTTTGGAATCTTTTGTTCTGGTGGATGACAGTGAAAAATGTAATCATCTCCTTCACTAGGCGGACACGCCCAAATGTGTGCCGTCGTGAATCCCAGGTTTTTCACGTATTCAAGATATCCAATGAGAACTTCATGATAAACAGCTGTTCTTAATGCACGGGGTCGGAAAAAGTGAACACTGTCTAAATATGATATGTACACTCTCCTGTAAAAAGATGTATTGAAAATATTTGTAAAAAAACTGTATTGTATCAACAAAAAAAAACATCTAAAATCATTCTTAATTCATTCCACGAGTGTTAATTTACATTTTCTTTTATTTATTAAAAAAACTAAAACTTTTTATCATTACTCAAATCAAAAATGTTCAAACTGCTCAACCTTTCAATTAAGCAGTTTTATTTCTTATTAATTCAGGTCACTTTAAAAGCTCTAAGCAATTTTAATCCTTAAAATTGTATCCACACACAGTGGAATGTTGCTCTAAATATATACATTTTTAATCACACACCCTATAAACTGTGCCTTCCAGACTTCCAAAGTAATAATAATAACAGTATCAACAACAAATGATAGTAATAGTAATAATGATAATAATAAATTAAAAATTAAAAAAAAAATTAGAAAGAAATATTACACTGACACATACACACACACCTCAACTGAAGAGAATAACTTTTAAAAAGCAACTAAGATTAACCCGTACATATTCTGTTTTTGAACTCTTATTATGAACTTCGGAACTCCACTAATTTATAGACTAAGTATGAAAATTTTTGAAACATGCCTCCTCATTACTTACCTAGTGTTTGGAGCAGGAGATTCTGAGCCGTACTCTTGTACATGCATACCAAAGAAACACACATCTGTGCCATCTATTTCTTCAAACGCAAACATCGACTTGGACCGGTATACAAACTTTTCTTGGAATTCTTTACCAAACCTGAATTGAAAAAAAGCCAGCATGTATAAAAATACAGAAGTGTACCCCTCAAATTAAAGTCAATTTTATATGTTGTTAACAGATCAAACGGTCTAATCAACATATCCAGTTAATTTCTTGAAGATTAGCTATAAATTTCTCACCAGATGAACACTGCTTTTCTGTTTAAATATCTAACACATCTTTACCACAAACACATCCTTTACACAACATTCACAAACCCAAACAACCAAATAATTTACAAAAACCTCACTAACTCATTACACACTCGAAACTAAACTTCTGACAATATTCATTTTAATTTCTGTAGCACTTATCAATATAATTTATAACAAATCAGTGCTGTCAATACACTGTGTATTCAAATGCAATCTTTACCTCTTTCTCATGAGTGGCTTCACTTCCACAGTTTTATCTGAACTGGACAGCACTCTTATGGACACCTCTCCAGCGCCTACATCTTTCTTTCTGAGGAAATTATTTACACGGTTCTCTAAATATGTCCCTAGTTTTGTATTGGGCAATCCTGGAAGAAGAAAACAAATCATATTATAAAAATCAGATGAACATATCCACAAATCAGGTAAATATAAACACTGTAAATTATGTTGAATTTTATCAACTGATTTTGGTGTAGTTTTTCTCTCCTTTACCTTTTCTATAAATTTGAAGTTCAGGCCCCATGCTTAGAAAGCATTATGTCTAAACTTTAACTGCTAGTTGCATTGTGTTCCCAAGACGTTAAGTTTTGACATCAGTAAAGCCTAGACTTTAAGTTTTTTAAGTATCGGCGCGGTAAGGCAAAGCATCAATGTGTGTATGTAATTCTTGAATGGCTCCAAGGTATGTTCAGCATGTAGTATCAGCAAGTGTCAGCAGTGAAAGAGTTAAATGACTTACTCAACATACTTTATTTACACTTAGCTTACATGATCACTTGGATAACAAGAAGAAATACGCTTAAGGATCACTTGGATAAGAAGAAATATGCTTACGGATCACAAGAAATTCACTGCTGCCATTACATGGACTAGAGATCCTTTACATGCAACATTCTATAGAGGATACTATGGCTTTCATAACAAGCAGGTTGAAAAAGAAATAGTTCCATGGATCCACCAATAAAGATCAATCTGTTCCAAAGCACTGTCAGCTGAGTAATGATCCCTTATACATAAAATATAGATTGGAAGTTAAATTACGACAGTGTTAAAATCAAAGCTATTTCAACTGGCAAATTTGTAGCAGCTCTATGTGAAGGGAATACATGTAGAAGTTAAAAAACACAGAAAAAACTGCATACTCTTTGCTCCATATTTGTTCTCTTTTCTCTTCATTCCCTTGGCTTTCAAACAGTTATCACAAGTGTAGCTGAAAAATATGAAATAAAATGTGCATAAATAAATGTATTATATGCTCACACCATAGCTTCTAATTAATTCATGAACACAACAGCATATCAACCCTTTAAACTGCTGACTACTGCGCACCCAAAATCACCCCTCCCAGTTCTGGCAAAAGCCCTATACTGTTTACTGTTAGTATCATGTATGTAACCCAAATATTTTTATTTTTGTAAACACATTAATATAAAAAATAAGAAGTTTATACTGAGGTTTTTTGTCTGTTAACTGAAATTGGTATAAATTTAAAGGTTGCTATTTATTTAAACTGTAACATGAACAAGAACAAATACTGAAAACAATTTCTATTACCGTTATGAAATAGGCAAAGCAGATGTAGATATGTACCATCTCAATTTTTTTCAGGGGGGATGGGTGTGGGGGTGGAGAAGTCAATTGTCAAATTGACCATTTTAAATTCTTGATGATGAATTATTTACCATCATTATCTGTTAATAGAAACAAGCTCTTAGAGATGTTAACATTGTAAATACTTACCCTTGAGGCCAGATGGGTTCAAACCATAGACAACATATACGATGCAACTTTCTTCCACAATCCAAACAATTAATAAAACTGCAAAGAAAGAGAGAAAAGTACATTTAAAAAAAACACACCACTGTATTTTGGCTCTATAACTTCCTGTATTAAAAAAGAAGAGGTTTTCTATTTGTTCTTAATGTTGTGCACTTATTATGTATGCACAAAAATTTAAGCTATGCAGTTTAATAACCATAGTACACAAATAATTATTTGCCTAATTAGTACCTCCTGAGACTAACTTCCAAGAGTTAAATTTAATCATCACAGAATTTTTTTCCTTCAAAATAAATTTATATATTTCTTTTCTTAATTTTACCAGACTATCAATTGTTAACAATTCAGATGTATTTTACAAATATAATTCCACACAACATGAACTTATTAATTAATTGAAAACAAGTAAAAGCGATCTTACTCTTCATATTCCAACTTGTCATTTTTGAGCCTGTCAAAATTTGCCTTTGGGATTCGCCTGTGAAAGAAAAAAAAATGAAACATAAAAACATATACAAGGGAAACAACTCTACAGTACACTGTAGGTCACTGAAAGTTATCAAAATAAACTGAAAAAAAAAAAAAAATTCTTTGTTTCATTTAATACTTTTTGTTTACTTTATTCAGGCATGTAGATATATATTTTTTTTAATTCACCCATTTTACATTAATTATTTAAAACAATATTAACAGGGCTATTTTATATAAACTGTATATAGTAGATAGTTATTTTATACAAATGTAATATTATTGATACGGCTGACTAACCACCTACAAATATAATTTAACTCAAGTGCCCGTAAGTACACCAGTCTGCCAGTTGAGTTATCTCATAGTTAATTGAACACTATATCATGTTACATTAAAGCTGCTGGCAAGGGAGATAACTTATTTGGTGTACTTCTTGGCAAATAGGAACATCTATACAACTCTTTTTTTTAACTGACATTGGTCTTTGTTACACCCAAGATTTAAAAACGATTTTAAAGGAGTGGCAAATGTGATAACTGCCCTTTCATTTATTGGCAGTCATATCTGTTAATATGGCTCTGTTAAAGATTCTTTACTGAAGTAGATAACAGTACATAATTTTTCACTATAAACTTTTACCATTATAAGTTACAAGCAGCTAACATGTGTTATTTAAAATAATTATACAAATATTTAACCATGTTTCTAACATGCCACATTGTACATGTTCAACACTGGAATGAAGAAAGAAATGTTTATTTAATGACGCACTCAACACATTGGAGTTATATGGCATCAGGCATATGGTTAAGGAACATGTAGAAAGAGAGAAAACCTGCTGCTGCCACTTCATGGGCTACTCTTTCCGTCTAGCAACAAGGGATTTTTTATATGCACTATCCCATAGACAGGATAGTACATATCATGGCCTTTCAACACTGGAATACACATCAGTGTAATTAATCACAAATAAAAAGCATTAAAAAAATTCAGCAAAAATGTGAGCAAAGAGTACCCACCTAACGTTGCTGCTACAGCTTATTTAATCCTGGTATCTAACTAAAAGGTACAATGTAAAAATCATAACCTCAATGATACATACGAAGCTGGCTGAGTTGGGTCATCGCACACTTCAATCTCATCACCCTGGATTTCTTGGAAGCATTTCTCACAATATACCACTCTGAAAAGACATTATACACACATGTAAATCAATGTTAACCATAAAATACAAGCATTCATAATTTAACATGTTACTATAATTTTCTTTTTCTTCAGAAACCATGAAACACATGGAAAAAGAGGTAAAAGAAATTTATTAGCAACTAGAAGTAAATTATTTAAAATTGCATACGAAAATTTGTGTACCTGATTACGATGTAATGCCATCTGCTTTAAAAAGTTTTACAGAACATAACTCCAAAAACTGTGAGCTGTAGTTTATTTATCAAACATTAAAACATTTAAAAGCAATAAACGACTCAATAATTCCAATAAAACAATACTTACCTATTTTGGTAGCAATAATACATGGCATCTCTTGGTATAGTGCACAACTGTTTTCCATAGCAGCATAGAACTTGGGGACTGAACACATATTTATGACCACAGCAGTAACCCAGTGACTGCATAACTCCATCTATCTCGCTCTCAAATACTTCAGACAACTGAAAATGAAAGAACAAAAATATGTTTCAATCCACTTCTTTTAACATAACACGATTCAAAATAACTAGGAAAAAGGGAAGAAAAAAAGGAAGAAAAAAGAAAAGGCAGTTAAGTTCCTGAATATTAAGGATATTTATACAAAGCTCTTTATTTACATTTGAAGAACATTTTTACAAACTTATCAAGTAAAAATGTGGAAGCAAAACTGGTTAAACTCAGTTAGCTGATAACTGCAATAAATCATAACTTCACTGACATCTGTGAATCTGTTGGACAGAAATCATCTCAAACTACTATCTAATAAACCAGAATTATTCTTTCTAAGTCACTGCTACAATGTATGTCACTGCTCTCAGGTACATTAATGTCACACTTGTCACATTAATCCATAAATGCACCTACCTTTGTGCAATACTTGTAAACTCTTGACGTCTTTTTGTTGTAGACCCAAGCATTTTCGAACATCAACCAGACATCATCAACATATTCCCATGGATCCTGGTATTGGCCGGTATCCAACTTGCGCTTGATCATTGACAGATCTATTGGTTTCTTGATGATTTCAAAATAATCCTAGGAAAAGAAAGTTATACACTGTAGTATATGCAAGAAGGAGGAGGAAAAAAAACAAAAAAAACAAACACCCCAGACCTTTCATGGATTATTAAATGTATTTAATACTTATTAATAACTACACGTTTCCCATAATACTGTAAGGGACCAAACATTCAACTAAGTAGTAATAGGCCAATTCTTCAGACTATCAACCTCATATACATTTTTTTTTCTTCTGCTATCAGTATCATAACCTGCTTTCTATCAGTAAATGTTAGAAAGCATAGTATTTTGAAGTTCACTAAACTAAGCATTCATAGGTCAACTGAAGTACTTAAAAAAATTATACACAACCATATTTTTGCTTATTACATAAAGGTTGTGAATATGAGCTAAAAATAGAAACCTAAAACTGTATTAGAATTATCAACGACCCATTATTAACTGCCTGTCTAATAGTTGTCTTTTACGGATGGAATATTTTAATTCTGATGAAATTTTACAACTCGGGTAACTTGAAACAGACTAAGGAAATGAAACCGCTAACTCTACACAGGTGTGTTTACATTTTTGCCAGGCACAGTTATAGTTTGTTTCACATTGCCTGGGTTTAGTTGAATAAAGTGCTACAGATTGAAGTTTTTTTCTTCTATAAAAGACAACTTTATTTTGTCACAGTTCATGATAATGTTAATACAGTTTTCAAGTTTATGTTTGACAGATATTTACAACTCTTGTATAATAAGCAAAAATACAGTTATGTATAATTTTAATTCGCACTATATCTACTAACAGTCCAGTTATTCAGTATGAATTAAAAAAAAAATTATATAAAAAAAAATTATGATCTAACCCATAATGCCATTTATTCACGTTCCACATAAAGATAATAATTTTATGATAATGGATTTTTCAGCAATACAATTTGAAGTGTATTCAGAACATTCACTCTCACAAAAACATACAGTAAATACAGCTCACTCTACATACTGAAGCCCCATACCCTCAACAAGAAGAAATAAATATCAATACATACTGGAATCTGCTGCATAATTGGATCAACAGGCTGACGAAAGGGAAGAGACTCTGGATCCTGTCTATATAGCTTTTCCAAAGTTGGCATCAAAGCCTGGCGCAATTCATCAGGCTTAAATACTGTAAATAAAGATGACAGATTTTCAAACACACACATATTAAATGGAAAAAAATAGAAGATATATAGCTTTAGAATCCACTGTAAATAAAATACAAAAATATGTTTAATAGTTGAAATAAATAAAATATATTTCAGACAGTTACTAGGACGAAGTCTAACCATTATAAACAATGAGTGAACTACCAAAAAACCAACTGCTAATGGATACAAGTATGCCCAACTTCAACTTTTGGCATCATTTTAAAGGTTTCAGATAAGCCCAAATACAATTTACAAATTAAAGCATGCACCCTCCAAAGTTAAAAAAAAATTACTTTCAGTAGTGAGAAAATTAAGGGCGATCCCATTAATAATGAAAATAAATAAATAAATAAAATAAAAAAACAAAAAAACACCTGCACGTTTAAAACAATCTTAAAATAAACATACCCCTAACCCACCCCCAAACAGTTACTGACAGAAATTAGTTTTTTCTCAAATCACTTATCATTTTTTCCCAGTTATACTTGCCTTATTTTGTTTACCAATACTCATTTGGGCTACTTCGTATAAAACACTACCACTATTTTTTCTTTTATCACAATAACACAAAATAAAACACAAACATACACCCCCACCCCTCTTCTGTTACTGACAGGATTTATATAAAAAAAAAGTTTTAAAATAAATCAACCTCATCCACCCCCCTCTATTTTTTTCTTTTATCATCCAAAACACTCAAGATTCATAGTTACCTTTCTTTTTATTTGGTTTTCGAGCTACGGTGCCTGCAGCTGCTGTGCCTCCTGCAGCTGAAGTTGCAGTACCGGCTGCTGGACTCTCCATGTTGTTTTTGGAATCATCACTACTGTTACTGGCTTCAGCAGTACTGTCCATTCCCTCTGGTTTTGGAGTCGTCGTCGACTCTGTGCCAGAAGCAGTTGCAGTTGAATTTTGTTCTTCTTTAACAGGAACAGAATTTGAATCAGAATCCTGAGTGTCCATTTTAGCCTCGACAGAGGGCATACATTTTCCAGCAACACTATGTGGATCATTATTATTAGCACTTTTACCACTGGTAGCACAATTTGTACCGTTTATCACTTTATCACCCTCAGTTTTAAAGTCAGTGTCCATTTCACTTTTGACCTCCTGTTTCATCTCCTTTAGGGAAGTGGAGGCTGTGCTAGATGTTGCACCAACACTATTGACAGATGACATAATCTGGCCTGCAGAAGTAGTGCCAACACTGCTGGGTGGTGGGGTGGAACTCGACAAAAGACTTGACAAATGCTGATTGGCTTCGATAACTTCTTGTTTAACCTTGACATCCTGGGATACTGGTGTTTGTTCCAACTAAAAAAATTATTTAAAAATCCAACAAAATCCATACAAAAACGTAGAAAAAAAGTAAGATGTAGTTAATTTGTGTATTTTTTTTAAATAATCAACATTTATTTTAGTTCTACTTTTGACACATATCATTTACTAAACAAAATCATTGCCACTTGTTTTCAACAGGTCACGCATTTACACAAACCAGTATAATTATATACTATAATTGTGATTTGAAGAGAGGATTTTTATTAAATAGAGTACAATTTAGGGACAGGGATATGAGAAGTGTCACTACCTTCTAATAAGAGAGATGTACAGTTTTTATGACTCACACAATTTTTTTATTTATGGTTATACTGTTAAGGATTAGGATAACTAAAATATGTGGCTCACTTATTGAAGATCTTTATCCAATGGACTTAATCTCAACAAGGCTATATGGTGTCCTGAGCCAGCGAATGTCTTTCCCAGTAACACTTTACGAAACAAAACACACAATCTGTAAAAACTGACAAGATTCTCTTATACTGGAGATAGAACATTCAGAGTACAAATCATGAACCATAGTAGCACTTTATAGACTGATGACAAAAATATACTTCTACATGTCTAATACTTGAAATGTAGTGGGTTGGTTACCTGCTGTGTTTGTTGCAGCTGTTGTTGCAATTTGGACTGCACTGGTGGAGGTGGTGGCACAGACTGAGCATTTTGCTGTTGCTGTTGAAACTGCTGAAGAGGCTGTGACGACAGCTGCTGCGGAGATGGCTGGGGCTGTGAGACAGGTCGCTGTGGTTGTTGTGGCAGGGACTGCGCTGAGAATGGTTGCTGGGGAAGGCCAGGCTGTACACTCGTCTGGTTTTGAGGAAGGCTGATTGGCTGTTGTATCGATGTTTTCTTCAGTGCTTCCTGTAACTGTTGGTTAGATTCACGCAGAGCAGCATTCATTGTTATTGCGTTTGAGCCAAGAGGCAACTGGAAAAATACACACATTCCCCAATTTAGGATGGATTCTTAAATCCCATCACCTTTTTTCTTTTTTTTTAAATTAGGATTTATAAAGTAATAATTTAAAATTACTAGCAAACTTATAAATAATTCTTAACAATTTTAAATATTTGTAGTCACGATGCGAATAATAATAATCCCTAGAATATATTAAAATATTCATTACAACATGCTGCCTACAATATTCTGTTTTTCATTGTAGTTATTAAAAAAAACATGAACTTCAGGCTTTCTAGAATTCAAAAAATATTTCACTGGCCACCGGACCAGTGAATTTTTTTATTTCACTGGCCATAATTAAAATTTCACTGGACCGACAAAATGATATTCTATTCCAAATACTATTTAAAATATGTATTTTTACTTTATTTATTTATTAACAACCCGTATTTGACCGGAAGTAGCTCATGCATGTAAATATGCCCACCTCTATATTTTGCAAATCTAGTCCATTATCTGTAGACCCACACTGATAGTTTTCACATTTAATTAAAGTTCAGTATATCATTAGTTGACATACTGATTTCTAGCAATAAA
>JAUTBW010103708.1:0-15951 GCA_032361425.1 Peltospira smaragdina | reverse complement strand
TTTATTTATTTATTTATTTATTTATTTATTTATTATATATTTACAGGGTTCGATCTTAACAGTAGTCTAGTAGTCTGATACTACCTGAAAATTAACAAGGCTACCTGAAACTGCAAACAGGTAGTCCATCAGATCTAACCCTGATTTATTTATTAGTTTTTTTTAATATATTTATTTATTTTGTGCTGGGGTGTCATTAAACATTATTTATTTATTAATATCATTATTATTATTAGCATATGTTATTGGTTCTACTTTCTAGTCATTATTTACCTATGTCATTGTCACTGTTACCTGCAGGTGCTGCCACTGGAAAACAAGATGAAGAACCGCCATGAGTTTGCAGGCTGGACAGGTGTGCTCAACCTCGGCATGGTGACTGTCACTGCACTGTACACTGCCATGGGCTTCTACGGCTACCTCAAGTTCGGAGATGCGGTCAAGGGCAGCATCACACTGAACCTGCCAAACGATGACTGGTAGGTGCATGTGTTTGTTACACATTAGATACATGGAGTGGGATCAAGCTTAGAGGTAGAATGTTCACTCATGCTGTAGGTTGTTGGATCAATCCCACCTGGTGTCTCATTCAAGCCAGTGCTCCACAGCTGGTGTATCAATGGCTCTGGTATGTGCTATCCTGTCTATGGGATGGTGTATACAAAATATTGGAAAGAGTAGCCTGTGTGGCAGCAGCGGGTTTCCTTCCTGTCTATGATAATGGTACTAAACCTTACGTCTGATACCATATAACTGTTGATAAATGTGTTGCATGTGTTCAGTAAAACACTTCTACACTTCTCACTTATTATTCTCATTGAATTTGCCATATGATGATTAGTAATGATTTTAGGCTTAGTTTAGAAAAATACTACAAGTCATACGATACATTGTGTAGTGAGAACGCCCCTTTACTACTGCACTTTTTTTACTACAAATTGTATACAATACATTGTATAGTAAGAACACCCCTTTACTACTGCACTGTTTTTACTACAAATTGTATACATTACATTGTGTAGTAAGAACACCCCTTTGCTACTGCACTGTTTTTACTACAAGTTGTATACAATACATTGTATAGTAAGAACACCCTGTTGCTACTGCACTGTTTTGTTTCAGGCTGTATCTGTCAGTGAAGCTGATGTTTGCTATCTCCATGTACGTGACGTTTGGCATCCAGTTCTACGTACCCATGAAGATCATCTGGCCTTCGATAGAGCGCCGGCTCACCTCAAGAAGAGTGATTTTTTGGGGCGAATACGTCTTTCGAGTTTTACTGGTTCTCTTAGTCTGTAAGTCCACAAATTAAAGATGCAGTTAATTTATTTAGTTAGTTAGTTAGTTAGTTAGTTAGTTAGTTAGTTAGTTAGTTACATACATACATACATACATACATACATACATACATACATACATACATACATACTTAGTTACTTACTTACTTACTTACTTACTTACTTACTTACTTACTTACTTAATTGCTTAATTACTTTTTTATTTATTTATTTATTTATTTATATATTTATCTATTTATCTATTTATTTATTTTTTTATTAAGTAACAAATAACATAACAAATAAATAAACAAATATACATAACAATAATAAATATGTAGGCTACATAATAAATAAATAATAAATAAAATAAATAAATAAATTTTATACATTGAAAATGTTTTTAATTTCCCTCTTGTCATAGGTGTGCATTTGTTTTTACTTTCAGTTTGCTTTGCCGTTCTTGTTCCTCATCTAGATCTGTTAATTTCTCTGATTGGTGCGTTTGCTAGCTGTTCATTGGCTCTCCTCTTCCCAGCCCTCATTGAACTGTGTACACACAGCGCAGACGACCACATGTCAAAGGTCATGATTGTCAAAAATAGTCTAATTATCTGTGTCGGAATTATAGGTTTTATTACAGGAACCTATAGCTCTATGACAAAAATCATAGAAAAGTTTTAGCTTTACGAAGACAATCATTTTGTTTTGTTATTGTATCTGTTGATAAATAACGAATGAGATCACAGCTGTGTATATGCAACATGCTGAGTTCAAGAGATATTTTTGCAAAGTTGTAGTAACTGTTATGAATGATAATGCAAATTAGAACAAATGGCTCACGTGGTATTTTTTTAATATATGATAGCTTTCATGAAGTGTAGCACACATCAGAACATATGTTATGGTTCAGTAATTCTTAAGGTGTAGTTGATTTACACTGATTTTTTATCAATATACTATTGGGTATTTTTTATAACTACATCTGAGACCAATATAACCACTGTATTCAGTATTTGATGTTTATTATATACATAGCAATGAAATATATAATTCTACAAAAACCATAAAAGTGATATTTCACAGGAAAATAAAATTTTCACTGAACTTAACTGCAATTAAAATATGAAAATTGTATTCACATTTTTGGCCAGAACTGTGTTCATACGGTTAACAAATTCATAACTGAATTACCTCTCTTAGGCATTAGATTATTGATATTTCTAGATGTAATTAACATCATCTAAATGTGATGTATCAATACGCATTTAATTATTTTATTAAAAAATAATAGCCATTGAGAAACATAAATTTATATTACAGTGTTTGTAGGTGTTCATATAATTTCAGTGGACTTTGATAAATAATAGGTATATTTTTGTTTCTAATAACTGTTATGCTCTTTGTTTTCTTTTGCGTAAGGAACTTGTTGTCATTGGGTAGTCAGTGGTGTCAAGTTTATGAAGGGTTATTCTTTTTTATTATTCTGTTACTAGTTATTTTTAAATGAATGTATTATTTTTTATGTTTTTTTTTAATGAAAGATGTATATAATAAACAGACCATTTCATGTTATTTTATGAAACAGTATAGGGCACCATGGCATATTTCTTGTTGACACCATTAGACATTTGGGGCATGATGACATGTAAGTAGGGACCGGCAGCAGTAGCTATGGTGAAATTCGAGCCATGTAGAAGTATGAGTCAGTCTGCCATTTGACTTGTGTTTAAACCTGTCTGTCTAGGGCATGGGCACCTCGATAGCTTAGTGATGAAAGTTCTTCCATGACATATGGTTGATCTGAGATCAATCCTTGTCAAGTAGCCACTGTTGATTTTCTAATTAAATGTTTCCAATGCCAGTATGACCATTATTTTAAAAATGTACTGAGTGTGTCATTAGATATAAAATATTAATAATCTTCATGCAAAAATGACCAAAATGAATAGACATACGTCGACTCCCGGTACATGCAGTTATAGGATATCAAACAAACTTCCATATTGCATAATTATGTTTATGTTCTGAGTAAAACAATTTGAAGCTGTCTCGAGCAAAAACCAAGTTTTATGTTGATTGAGGATACCAGAACCATTCCCCAGTAAGGTAAAGTAATTTTAAGTATGTAGATTCAAAAATAAAATAAAAATATTAGTTTTATTATAACGAAACACTATTTTTAAAATTTACTAATAACTTTTTTTTACAATTATTTTTTTTAATTTTTTTTTTTAAAATTATTAATACCTTGTTTATTTTGAAGTTACTGAAATGAATACTGGTAAAGATATGCATAGATATGCACAATAAACTTTTTATTTTATTTTTTATTGTGTTGCAGTACTTCTCAGTTACATGTACAGTAATTTCTACACTTCAGGTCACTCTGTCAGTTTTTTCTATTCTCGTGACAAAAAAATATATCTTTATTACATTTAGGTTTTTTTATTAATTACTTTGTATGATTATTGTAGATTTTTAGTAAACCTTCTTTGTAGCTAATAGTTATTGCTGTAAATAATGATAATTCATAATATTCATCTATTTTAACAAGTTACATTTATATATAGTGCATTTTTATACGTATGCATAATGTAAATATTGTTATGAAATGTATGCCTTTTCACTGAATATTTCAGATAAAATGCTATGGATTAAAAACCTCAATATTAAGTCCATCATACAAAAGTGAAATTACCTCAGATGTGGTATTTGCAGGTGTCTGATATTGCAGAATGATGTGTAAGATAGTGAATATTAGTATATAAAGCAATGAAAAAGTATATCCCCCAATTCACCTAAACCATAATTTTTGCTAATTGAAGTTCTTATTTTTATTTTATTTTTTATTTATGTTTAGAATTTTCAAATAATTATGTGATCAAGATCAATATTTATAAGTTATTATTCTTTTAATTATTCTTTTTTCTTTTCTTTTTCTTTTTTCTTTTTTGTTTTGGGGGTTTTAAGTACACACCTTAGCACATGCTGCCTAACTGTAAGTATTTAAATAACTGCGGAGATAGGAAAAACCAGACTTATAATAAATTAATTTCTGCATGTAAAATTTTAGTAACACAAAATTAATATGTACCGGGTAGCAAATATTTTCTGTTTTATAGCAATGGGTGCTTTGTTTTTTGTGTTTTTGTTTTTAATTCAATGACTGTTAATGATTACTGGAAAAAAAAAATGGTTGTATATTACCTAGCATTTGAGAGACACATATAAAACGATCAAGATCCATTGAAAATGCACCACACAGTGTTTACTATATTCTGGTAGTAAGGAGCAGATAATAATATTTGTGTTTCAGGCATTTTAAAATGATCATGGTACATATATATTACAAAGTTGAAAATAAAGTTTGAAAGTTTAAAATGACAGTAGTCCATAGTATAGGTATGATCATGTGACTCTTTCAGCCAATGTGACCATGATTGTTTTGTATTTGTTCTCTTCATTTATTATTGTCAAGTTGAAAATATGTATGAGCGATGCATGATGTAGTTGTTACGTGCATCAGTCTGTGATTAATCCCCATGGGTTTCACTGAGGTTTTTACTTGTAACTGTATCTTCTAGTCCTCTACTGATTTAACCAGTGACAGAAGTGTGTTGACTACATCATGAATGAATAATAACAACAACAACATTAACAATACCAATAACAATAATAATATTAACAATAATAATAATAATAATAATAATAATAATAATAATAATAATAATAATAATAATAATAATAATAATACCACCAGTATTCTTTACTTGATTACATTCAAGCACAACTTTTGTATGTGTTGAATAAATAAAAAATTAATTCATTATGTGTCCACTTCAGGATGGATACAGGGGCTTACCAAATGCACACATCTTGCATAATTATGAGAGTGTTGCACAAATAACTTAAGACATGCACTACAACAGAATGTTCTGAATGTGCATGTAAAGCCCTATACATACACACATATTGTCCAAGCTGGGCGAGTTCCTTTTGATGTCCATAGATGAAACCAACAGGCATACAGGGTAATGACCACTGATATACATATGATACTTTTACTGTCAGTATTAACATAAATTTTCTTAATTTTTTTTTATATCGTTTGGTAACAGTGTTAGGTTTTTCGATCATAACAAAAACTCAAAATAATAGGTTTTTCGATCATAACAAAAACTCAAAATAATATACATGCATATTAGTATGTTATTGTTAATATTAAGTGTGAGTCATTCCATGTCAGATTAACACACTGTTTGACATCACCATCACCAATTTTATTGAAATCTGACAGGATGATTGGTATTGTGGAGGAACACTCAGAAAACCAAATGTCAGAAGTAAAAGATCATAAGGAACATCTTGCAAATAAAAAATCAGCTATTGGTTTTTAAAAAAGCTAGAAAACTAACATATTTGTATTTTTTGGTGTGTGTTGTGCAAATTATCAATGACACTGTCTCATTCCACGGATGATTACTCATAAACTGTATCAGTGCCCATCACCAAATGTACTGGAATTGTTGGTTATATCATGAAGTACAGAAGAGTGGAATTTGGTTAATTTTGAGACATAGACATTTTAAAAGGTCAAGGTTACGGTTAATCTTAAAAAACAAAAAAACAACAACCCAACAACACTTAATTATAAAACGAATAAAATACAGTATTGAGCTTCATATAGCCTTTAAACTGACAAAAGCCCAATGCTTCTAGGTGCTATATTACCTGAGTTATGAAAGTTTGAACCTATAAGGTATTGCCATTTTGGCCAAAGTTCATTAACCCATAATATTATTTGGTTTCTGAATATTCTTGCACAATACCAATCATTCTGCTGAATTTCAATAAAATTGGCAATGGTGGTGTGAAACAGTGTGTTGATTTGACTTGGAATTACTCATATAGTATTTGTTATGTGGGTTTTTTGGTTTTTGTAATTTTTACGTGGTGTGTGGGTTTTTTTTGGTGGGTTTTTTTGTTTATTATTACTATTAATTTTTATTTTTATTATTTGCATTTTATTTCATTTCAACCAATGTGGCAGCAGCAATATATGATTCCATGATAGAGTGTTAAACTGATGGAGACAGTCATACGCACATACATATACGCACACAGACAGTGGCTTCTGCTGTATATATGTTTTGTCATTTTATTATGGTAGATTAATAAACAAAGTGTTAAGTATATACCCATGTTTTTCTCCACATATTAAAAAAAGTTACTTTATGCTGTTAAATAAAAACAAGTGTGAAAAGCAGGATGTTTCTGTTTGCTGTCGCGTACTGATATGAATTGCACAAAATAAATAAGCTAATTATTTTTATTATCCACATGGTTCAGGATATCGGGGGAAGTATAATTGGTATGACGTGTGTCGTAATGATTTCACGTGGACTTCTGCGGTTCATGTATGACGTAACGTGTTGACAAGAATATTTTAAATCATGACATCTAACTGTGGGTGGGTGTTGTATGCTGTGGATAATAAAGAAATTATAACGCTTGCATGAGGATTGCATGAAAATTATGAAACTTGTTTCTGAATTATTATGTCTCTTGCTACTGCACGGGGAATAACGCAGTCCATAAACTCGTTTCATAATTTTCACATGATCCTTGCACTCATTTTATAATCTCTATTTATGTACCCGGTTTATGTTTGTAGTTGTATACATTATCATTGTTTTCTGGATGAATCTAACTTTTTGTCTTTAATTAAAACAGTCCTCATGAAATTCTAGGAATTGCTTTTTGGGCGGGTTGTTGTTTTTTGTTAGTTTTTTTTATAAATAGAGCCAACTAGTTTTTATTTTATTTTTATTATTATAATTTTTTTTATATATATATAAATAGAGCCTTCTTTTAATGTTAACTATACAGTCAGAGCAAAATAAAAACTGATATAGAAAAAAATAAAGAATTAATAAAATAAGTAAATCAGTAAATAATTAATTAATGAAATAACAGTTCTATAGCACAAGGAGATACAGATCTCAACCTGTTTTAAACACAAAATATGTCTTATGCATTTTGTTTGATGAAAGCTTTGATAAATAATTTTAAGTTGAATGTTTATTTTTGTTAAAAGAACGTTAATTGTAAGCTTACTTTACTGTATATGAAATGTGCAAATACTGAAAGTGTATTGTTATTTCATAAATTAAACATGTATTTATTATATTAGCTCATCTGTCTCCCTGTAATCACTATTACTACAAAACATTATTATTTTAAAAAAATTAATTATGTGATGTACATTTGATTTATCGAGTCTTGTGTTCTAATCAATGAAATGTAATATTGTTCTTTACTTCTTGCTTGTTATATATGTTATTTGTTTACAGGCTTGAAAAATCAATAAAATCAGATTGTATGTTTAAAAAATGAAATAGATTTTTTGTGTATAGCAAAACTACCAATCCAGATTTACAACTAAACAGGGGTGCCACGATGGCCTAGTGGTGTAAGCATCCACCTGACGTGATTGATCTGATGCCGATACGACCATTAATAAAAATGTGTTCAGTGTGTCATAAAATTATGTTCACAACTAAACTGCCAAGATTACATGTAACAGTACAGTTGAACTATTAAGATCAGATTTAGAACTAAATATATCAATGTACAACTAAACTGCCAAGATCCAACATTTTAAACTTGTGATGCAACAATAATTCCATGTGTGCATTTCTGTACATGACTACACAAAGAATTTTACTAACATCAGCAGTCTTTTTTTGTTATCTTTTGTGTATTAAGTATACTAGCACATTAGTGTAGGCACAAGTATTTTCTTATATTTTGATTATTTTTCAATGGTCCATAGATATTATTATGTATACATTTTTGCTTTTTAATTTTTGTATATGTACATCTCTCAAATTATTAGTTTACATGGAACCTAAGAAAAAGATGATTACTGTTAATTATGTGAGAATTCTGTATTGAATATTTTTTAGAAATCCCACACAAACTTTTAAAATTACAAAGTCGATTTTAACATGTTTTAACACTGGTTACTAATACAACATATAAGCACTACAGTACCTGAATTACACTTGTTAGCCTTCGTTATCAAGGGTTATCATTAAATGCTAAATACCAATTTCGTCATTTTGTTTTGCTAAAAGCAAACATTTTCGCATATAAATTAAATGGAAATAAACAAAGTTAGAATAAATGTTCCTATGATTTTTTAAGTTTAGTCAGTAATATCCATGTAGCTCAATAGTTGTTGAAAACGCAGTTTTGGTAAACAGCCATGGGCGGGGGCTTGTTAGTAACACCATTGGAGGTTAACACTGGTGTTTCAGATGCGGTTCCAAATGCACCACTAGGGGAGGTCACTAATAAGATGGTCGTGAATCACATTCAGTTTTAAGTTGTTTTGGTGGATCCGGGAAGAACGCTTGTACTTTCAAACTGCTTCTATGGAACAGTGGCCGGTAATTCTCATTATCTCCTGCTCATCTATACCAGCTGCACGCAGTCGTGTTGCACAGGTACAGTGGTTGGTAAAATTGCCTTAGAGACCAGCTGCCTTACACATCTCTTTCATCAAAGATCGTAGTTTGTTCATTCCAAGAACTTGTGTGCTAAATCGAATATCTCTCTTTAATTGCGATGCAAGTGTTGGCCTGTAGAAAGCGCTCTCCTTTTAAGTTTTTGGTAAGTAGAGCTGATAAAGTTCAGGCATATCGCAAGTAGTATGATGGCGGATGGTTTTGGCTTGAACAAAGTGATGGCTGAGACCACTGATGAAGGTTTTCGAACATTTACTCTGAAATTCGATGTAGACACCTTCTTGGATCATGCCCCACTGTTATTTGGGCTTTTTCACATATTGGCAATGTTCATTGCAAGCACGTAATCCAAAAGGTTTGCAATTGTAGAAAAACGCAGTAATCAAAAGACTTAGTGCAGAACTGTCACCAAAAATACCCTTTTCCCCAAAGCATCCGCTCACTGTCTTCGGTAAGCGGTTCATCTTGCTTCACATTTGTACCCAATCCTTGTGACGTAAGTTTGCTCATTTGCACACTCAACACTTTGCAATGCGGTGCAGTCAATTTGTTTTATGTCCAGAAAATGTATGTAATTGCCATGTTCTTGCATACATTGGAAAAGACAAGTCATAATCAAATATGTTTTTGGGGTAGTGCAAACCATCCATTTTGCAAGCTTCTATGACAAATCTGGTGGGCCAGGTGTTCAGGTCGTCGACGGTGACGTTTTATAGATCTGGAATATCTCCCGTGTGTTGCTTCCTCCATTCTTGAAACACTCCCGCAGCCCACTTAATACCTTTACGCATGTTTTTGCTCTCGGTATCACTTAACAAATTCTCTATGTCTCTGTTGGGGACTGCTACAGGGAATCGCACGTTTTCTTTGTGGATACATCAGTCTGTAAATTGAATTTTCCTAATTCTAATTCTAAATCCACATATTTTTTTACTGTTTGTGACAAGGAAAAACGTTGTAAAGTCCATTGAACAGTAACAAGTCTTTACCGTATCATCACCGACCTGTGATAAGGTGAAGTCTACGCCGTTACCGGTATCCCACATCTTTCATACATAAGAGACCCAAGCAAAGTGATAAAATACTGTTAAAAATCTAGAGTTACAGACTGTGTTGTGACGTCAAGTTCGCATGGCAGTAGGAGGCGTGGTACAAGAGACTTACCTTATCCGCCACTCATGTTTCCTTTAGTTAGACCACAGTTTCCGCAGCCGTTGAGTGACATGTGTAACAGATCTCCCTCAATTATCATAGCTGTCACTCAACAGACGCAGAAACCGTGGTCTAACTAAAGGAAACTCTCATAAATTGGTGAGGTAACTGCTACTTAGCTAGATATATAGATCCAGTCTTAAAAGGAAAATAAAGTTGCTCATTTAAATACATGTATTTAAATGTTTATTAGCTAGATACATAGTTCTAGTCATGAAGTAAACAATTATCCAGAATAATTGTTCAGGTGTTTAATGCAAGATTCATAGAAACTGGTGTCAACAGTCCTTTGGTGTTTGGGTTTGATATATCAAGAAATCCCTTATTAAAAAATTCAAAATTATTAGAATCTGTTCCATGTTGTATTTTTAACAGTATTTGCCCTGTAACTTCCCCATGATATCCATGTCATAAACCTATTGGATATTTTCATATATCTAAGTGTGTGATAATGGTATGCAAAATGGTATACTGATAATTGGTTATACACGGCATATACAGTAGCCTACATCTTTAACGTAATGTGTTAATAAGATTCAGTTAAAATCATGTCAAATTATGTATTTTGCCAGTAATTATTGTGATGTCATATAAAATATGAATGTTACTTTTTACTTGAAATACAGGCAAATTGAATTAAAATGTCAAATTAGCAGTGTTATAGGATAAATGGAATACAATACTTTTGTTTTTTTACTGTTAAAAATATCAACCTCGTATTGCTAATCGGTATTTGTCGAGGCTCAATAACTAATACTCAGTTGATATTTTCCAGATTAAAAAAACACTTGTGATGAATCCTACTGTTGTGGATAAAATATCCAGTGCATTTTGTATCAGAAGAAATAAGCTTTGTGATATCTTACTAAAGTGTTAACATCTTTTTTTACAGTTGTATTAGTTGTTACATGAAAATTTGTTTTTGTGACAACTTATAGACATGTCTGTGTAACTTGGAAGATTTTTAATTTCTGAGACAGCCAGGCCATGTATCTTAGATTTTGTACATAATAAAACAGTTATACAAATAACGTTCTCTTTGTAGACATTCATTTTCTAAAGGTTTTATAACGTACCAGTGTATAAGTATTGTAGCTACATTTATATGTCTACGTAACGTTTATTATCTCTAACTCACACATGCGTGCACACACACAGAGAGAGAGAGAGAGATACTGTATTTCCTGACATGTGATAATACATTCTAAAGTGGAAAATGTGAATTCATGTTACTTGCATTAATTACATGATGCTCTTATTCCCACATGCTAATGTTTATCCATATCTGTTGTCTGAACCAACACACTAACGTCTACGGAATAACAATTTCCTTCATTTAACCATTATTAGATTTCCCCCAGATTGTACAGACAATAAATAGTATGGTCTTTTAAATCAATTTATTTACCTATTATTTTACTTAATTCGTAATTTACTACTGTATCAGGAGTGGTACATAGCTCTGCTGATGTGTGATGTCCTGTCTGTGGGTGCATACAAGGGATTTCTTTGCTATTAAATAGAAAGAGTAACTCGTATGGTGGGAACAAATTACCTTACTCACTCTCAGAGTGGTCCTAATTGTGCTTCATGCTATATTAATGTTCATAAATGTCATCCCTGTTGTGTTTATACATATTTGTTATAAATGATTTATGATAAACTTTTTTAACAAATTAACCTAAAGTATGCATATCAGTAAATAGCCACCAATTGTGGCCTCACCACTACACTGTAATAATTCTATCTGAATATAGAAAAACTACATTATAGCATTTAATTTGTAGACTTTTAATGATTCAAAATATTATTTTATTATGTACATATATACTTACTGCAACAAAATAATTTATTATTTCATTTCAGTGCACGAGTACAGAAAAATAACAAAACAAATAATATCAACGACAAATATTGGTGTCCAAATAATATATGTACAAATAAACATATAGGATTTGAAAATGAAACAAGCACAGCTTTTTAATACAAGTTAGTATAGTAATATTAACTACAACAAAATTAATAATAATAATAATTAATAATAATAATAATAATAATAATAATAATAATAATAATAATAATAACAAATTAAATAAAAATAGGCACACCAGTGGTGTTAGTGCAGTTAATGGGAATGTTCTGTTTTGTTTTAAAATAACAATAACAAAACAGGTTCACCACTTTTTTAACATGAGACACTCTTACATGATGGTTGTAACAAATAACCAATAGCATCTCGCATTAAAGTCAAATTTGCCATTATGGAGATACAGGACATAAAGTTAAGAAATTTTTTTTACAATTTATTTTAAATATGCCATCTACATTACATAAATGTATGCTTGATGTGTGCAGGGTCATTTCAGAAAGAGTAACACACTTCTTTTTGCCCGACATGCCGGTGATCTGCGACTGATCCCTGCCAGACAGCCATTAGGGATTTGTCTAATTCTTTTTTTTATCGTTCTGACTCAGATATATCAGTTAATAAAAATGTGCTGAGTGTGTCATTCAATAAAATAATACTAACAGCACTCCTCTTCCTGTGGTAAACTATGACCTATTATGTAAACTGTATCAATTCAGTAACTTTCCTCATTAAGCTTAAGTGAAAAAAGTTATAAACACATGAATATTTTCTCTTTTTCAAAGATAAAAAGTGTCATTTGTGAAAATTTGACAATTTTAAGTTAGACATGAATAAAGTAAATTTATAGACGTGAAATTTTCTCTGTTTATCATAGGACTGTATTATGATACTGAGAATGTTATCTAAAGAAATGTTTTTAGTGGAATCAAGGAATGTTATATTATATCTCAAAGAAAAGTACACATAATGGCATTTGCTATACCAGTTGAGCATTAGTTATTTGTTTGATATGTAACACTCACATACACATTACAACTCAGCTGGTATAGTTAGGAAAATCATGAGTTTTATATTCTCATATGTCAAATTATTTATTTCAATTAATAGGTAAAACTAAGTTTAATAACATAAATATAATACAGTACAAACAACGTGCAAGTCTTTAAATAATTTAAAAAAAAAACAACTATAATCCAACATAAGAAGTTTAAAAAAACAAAAACAAAACAACAGCCTACCGTAATATGTAAGCAATCAATACTAATTCAGTATTAGAGAGCTTATTTTTTTTCACATTTGAAGAAAGTATTACATCATATAGACACATATTTAATTCACATCTCACTGGGATTAATAAGGGTACATGCATGCATATGTGCGTGCATGCAGTTTGGGGGTTTAATGCCAATCACACAACCACAATGATAGGTTAATGTACATTCCAAGTTTATCTTGTTTGTAAATTTCATATTCTCAATCTCTGATTGCTATCATAACAGGTATGAACTGAATGTTCATTCATTCATCAATTTATACAAATAGAGCAATAAATATTTCTGAAATGTAATGGGAAAGAGAAAAATGTCACCAAATTTAACACATAATTATGCCTTATGAACACTGAAAACTTTTTTTCAATAGCGCAAAATATATAATACTTCCTGCTGTACTGTTCTTTCTAGAAAAGGCTCAAAAATATTTATATTAATAACAATATTCTAAATATTTCCTTTAATGTATACAATAAATTATTATAAAAACAACAATGCATTCTTCTTTATAATGTTTAAACGGTTTTCATGAACGTTCAATGTTAAGTATTATAAAGTCATACAAGATTTTGCAATATTTATATGGTACTAATGTATGTGTTAAAAATCTTCATGCACAGAAATGGCATCACTAGAAAATACAAATCCACAAGGACATTTACACACATAACTGTACACATTTTCACATATGCTTAATGGTTTTGATATTATACAAATAATAAAATAATAAATATTAAACAGAACACAGAATCATATTTCTACACATATGACATTAAAATAATCACAGCCTGAGAAACAATGGTTATAAAACTTCAAGTAATTCACTTTTTCTTGTTATATAATAATAATATAATAATCATAATCATACTAATCATAAAAATAGTAAATATGAAAATATCTGAATGGCAATACATGCACATGTGTAGTATACCATGTGCAAAGCTGCTTAATTTTATTTGTTTTTAAATTGCAGCTGTCATCCAGATTTAAACTTTAAAAAAAAAATAAAAAAAATAATTAGTAAATGTGACTGACACCTTTAATGTTTGAAATTTTCTTAGTTACTCATAAATATGGAATTTTCTCTTTCTTCAGTGGCAATTTTACTATATAAAATGCATTCTGCTGCATATACAGTAATCAAACAAGGATGTCGAGTTAAATGTTAGTTACTTGGTGGTGGTAGTATTTATGTACTAAATTCAACATATTGATCTGCCTTAACAGGCAAATCAATAAGGAATTTTCATTATAATATATGCATGTCAATCTCGGTACTATTATATTTTAAAAACGTAATACATTAATGATAAATCTAGGATGTCAAGTTAAATATTTCTTAATTGTGAGTGATAGTACACATATCTATTTACAAAATACAAATATATATTCACTATATCGCTGTGCCTGTTACAATAATGGACATATCAATATGAATCTCTGCAGACGGTTATTACTTTCAACACAAACAGAGTCTCTATTACTTATGATATGACTAGAACAAGTCAAACACAAAGTGAGTTTCTATGACCTGCAACAAGACTAGCACATCATGTCAAACACAAACTGAGTTTCTAAGACTAGGACATCACATAAAACACAAACTGAATCTCTATGTCTTATGATAAGACTAGGACATCACATAAAACACAAACTGAGTTTCTATGTCTTATGATAAGACTAGGACATCACATAAAACACAAACTGAATCTCTATGACTTATGATAAGACTAGGACATCACATAAAACAAACTGAGTTTTTACGACTTGTGATCAGACTAGGACATCACATAAAATGCAAACTGAATATCTATGTCTTATTGTAAGACTAGGACATCACATAAAACACAAACTGAGTTTTTAGGACTTGTGATCAGACTAGGACATCACATCAAACACAGTTTTCTATGACTTATGATAAAACTAGGACATCACATAAAACACAAACTGAGTTTCTATGACTTATGATAAGACTAGGACATCACATAAAACACAAACTGAGTTTTCTATGACTTATGATAAAACTAGGACATCACATAAAACACAAACTGAGTTTTCTATGACTTAAGATTAGGACATCACATAAAACACAAACTGAGTCTCTAGTACTTGTAATAAGACTAGGACATCACATTAAACATAAACTAACTTTCTATGACGAGATAAAACGATATCATGTCAAACACAAACTGAGTGATGTGATGTCAGACACAAACTAAGTTTCTTTCTATTTATGACATCACATGGACATGTTGGCTGTCGACAGCCATGATGCCAGTGAACTGACACTCTGATGTGAGCGGACAGAGTTCCAAGCTGCTGTGGTCCCGATGGTGAGGTGTTAGTCATCAGGGGGTAGGGCATCTGGATGGATGTACTGACCCAGCTGTCTCAAATCTGATACAAACGTCACTTTACTTGCTGTCACCTCATTCAGCCTGTCACAGAAACGCAAACATAATATTAGTGTCTAGCAGAATTTTTTTTTCCTTCATAAATTGCCACCTTCATCACCATTGTGTCCACATGTACAAAGTAAAAGTGAAAGTTCTGGGTTTTTTACACACACACACACACAAGCACACACATCACACACCTACACCACATATGCACACACCTACACCACATATGCACACACCTACACCACATATGCACACACATACAAACACACACACACACCAACACACACACACACACACACACACACACACACACACACACACACACACGCAAACATCAGACACAAACATGCAGAGATATGCATATGCATACACACACACATACAC
>JAUTBW010103597.1:0-15961 GCA_032361425.1 Peltospira smaragdina | reverse complement strand
GTGCGAGAGAGAGAGAGAGAGAGAGAGAGAGAGAGAGAGAGAGAGAGAGAGAGAGAGAGAGAGAGAATGGTAGAAACAGAAACTTAATCTGTCAATTCATTGTCCTCTCAAGAAAGGCAAACCAGACATAAATGTTCTTTGTCTAAATTATTATTTTAATTTGGTGATTGAATAACGTAGAATTAAAACACTAGTGTTTACATAATATTACTAAATGCATAATATTTAAAATAAAATTATGAATTTGCTGCATATTTTAGTTTACTGTTCAGATGGCCAATCACTACCACATGATTTTACACTGCAATATATAGCAAAAATTTAAATCTGCTGTCTCTGGTTTCAGTCTTATAAAATCAAATTCTATGTTCAAATACAAAAATAAGTACACTTGTAATTTACTCTTAACCTTCTGACTACTGAATTATATTTGGTAAAAAACAGTGTTAGTAGGTACACAAATATAAAATTTTCACTTGTTTACTGATTAAAAAATTAGGTAAAAACATAAATAATGTTTGTATGTGAATTTATATGAATTATTTTTTATTTTTTTTCATGTTTAGGTTACAAAGTCGGCTTTATTTACGTACATTAGAAGCCAGCTGTCCAGCAAATCATCCATTATTAATAATCATGTACTTTGTTAAAAAAAATCACTTCTACCTCCTATTCCTTGTATTTTGATGGAATGTTCTTAAGTAAAGTATTACAATTAAAAATTATATTACAAATGAAATTTTAAATTTTTAAAGATTTTCTTAGTTTTAAAAATTATCTGAGACATACTGTACAAGTTACATAAAATATTGTTAAAAGAGGCAAAATCCTTGTTCTCAGTTAAAATGTGTAAACATGTTTCCAAAATTCTACTTTATCTCTAGTTACTTATTTCCCCCTTTGTTTCAGCATGTGGTCAAAATGCAGTTTTAATGGAATCATGATTTATTTCAAGTTGAATATTTAAAGCTAAATATTCACTTTTTAAACAGAAAACAATCATGGTTTTAATAGTAGCATATATGAAAGGTATGAAAGTAGTATTAAGTATACTTCTTACTTAGTTACATATGCTTGTTTCTTCCTCCCAATTTGCATTTGTGAAGTGATATATATATATATATAATTAGATAATAGTTGTATGCATATAGTAAATGAATATTGTGTTCTGTTTTCAGTTAGTGAACATTACATGTGGCTTCATTGCTATTTGAATCAAATAATTTGAGGTTAATACACAGCATTGTAAATTTTACTTGCAAATTGAGTTGGAGAAATAATCGGGTTTGCATTTTATTTTAATTTCAGTAAATTATGTACATATATATTTATGAAGAAATGAACTTGTTTTGCTTTTAAATCATACATTTTAAAATTTCTGTTTACATTAATAAAAGATATGGTACAAATGAGTTTTTTTTTATACTAATGGTTTTATTCAGCATGATGTAATAACTCTAGCTGCCTTTTATAATAACTACGCAAATTTTCACCAGTCTTAAAAACATTCTATTTTAAATGTTTTCAGCTCAGCTTTCATGAACACCTGATATTACCATTGATTTTTAAATGGTTCATGAATACATCCAACACAACTATATAGTTTCCATTGAATTGTCCTGTGCAAGTTCAGATTTGCCACATTGAGTTGGGAGAAGTAGTCCTCTTGCAGGTGGTTGTAGTGGAGTGAACAATCTAATATGGATTTTCTGAGAGCACTCAACCTTTTTAGATTAACAAAAAAATTTTGGAGTGAAAATGTTTCCAACACCGATATAACCGTTAATTAAAATATGTTGAGTGCGTCATTAAATAATTTTTTATATTATTATCATTATTATTATTATTATTATTATTAATTATTATTATTATTATTATTATTATTATTATTATTTATTTATTTATTTTTATTTATTTGATAGATTATTGAAACTACATCACATTTTCCAAAAATCCCTCCGACTCTGCCGTATGCAGAAATTAGATCTTTGTTTACAGTTTTGTCATTACATGTGATTTAAATGAGCTTTCCAGATAGTTCTGTGTAACATGCTGTGTTCACCGACATTAGCAATAGCTTCCAGTAGTGATGTGATGTTATGTGGTAGATAGCCAGTATTGGCCTATAGTGAGAATGTGATATTGGCAGGTACTGATATCAGACCAAATGATGTGATATTAGCACATAATAATTATTAGTAGTTTCCTGTAGTAACAGATTATTATTATTCACCCATGCCTTACATGAAGATTAGAGGGGATTAAAAGGCACCCATCATTAAAGGACAGTTAAATATACTGATATGAACATATTGTTCAGGTATAAAGTGCAATCTGTATTCAGTAATAAAATCCTTCGAATTACCATGTGTTTTGAATCAGAGCAATTAAAATTGTTTTGTTAGTTAGAAGCTTCATAACTATAATAGTTGTAAATATATTTTATTAATGCTGATCAACATCATGTACCAAAATTAAATACCATGTATTATTAAGGCAAAATATTAAAAATTAATGAGTGAATAATGTGGAACCAATATGATTTACTTATGGTAACCAGCTAATTGTTTTAACTCCATAGTTAAGCTTTCATGCATATTTATGGTGGGGTTTTATTTTGTATTTTCCAACAAATACAATGTCTTTTTTTCTTTAAAAAATGTACCCTGGAAAAAAAAAAAAGCCAGTGGCATTTTGCATTGAGGAACTGGTGACATGTATTTTGCAAAGGAGAAGTCCAATTGGATGGTAATTTTCTGTGTATGTATCCTAGCAACATTGGAAGTTTACATAATCCATAAATCTGTGTCTATTGTTAATTCTTTTAAGATGCATTAATTCCATTTTCAGGAAGTTTTAAGCTGGATTTCTCTCTTAGAGGTGCCTTTTATTAATACAGTTGTGACTTTTAGTCCCCTCTGCATGTTTTGTACATGTTCATGACAAAGTATATATTTATATTGTACATAAAATTCATTTCAGCTGTTCATTGTGTTAGTGTTATTTAAAAGATATACATATAAATTAAAAATGTACACCTTTTAGTTTTTGTGAATGTATTACTATTAGTTATAAATAAGTATACAATATTCCAATATCACTACAGCATTATCAGTTGAATATGGTATCAGGTTGTAACTTTTGTCTGGGAAGTTTGTGTTTTCCATGTGATAATAATAGCATAAACACGTAGCCTCCACCATCACCATGATCATAATTTATTTCGTTTGTTTGCACTCCTGTGTGTAACCTAGAATAATCTGAGGAACCACAGTGTAAACTGTCAACTGTATTAAATAATATTACGTCACCACCACATGCTTTTGTCTTGTTCTTTGTAGACTGTAATCCATAGCCATGTAAGTGTTGCTTTTTACCACAGGTGGGTGATGGGTACATTTGAAAATAACTGATTAGCTCTTCACAGTGACAAACAACGAAAATATATGAAATGCATATTTTATTTACAAAGCATATAAAATGCGGACAGTGATGTCTTGTATCAATAATGAGAACATGATTTCACATATGCTGAACTCTTCTAGTATTTCTTCAGTGTCTTTCGAATCAAAGCCAGCCTCTAAAAAAGAGAAAAACTCCAGTCTCATTAAAATTTAATTAAACTGTCAGTTGGAAGTATTACATACAATGTCAAATGATCATTCAAAAATAAATATTACTGAGTTCATTTTTAAAATAAGATTTTTTAAATGTTCATTGTAACTTTTAATTAATTCTTAATGCATATGAATCAATATCCCATAATGAAATCATGCAGGCATTTTTACAACTATGATCTTTTCTTTGATAAAAACTAATAAAAGGAACTGTTTAACTGAAATAAAATCTACTGTTAACGAAAATATCTGTGATGTTTATGAAGCAAATCAATACATTCCATTCAGTTTAACAAGGTTAAAGTTACTATGTTGAGAATATTTTTATTATTTAGAAAAGATGATTATTTAACTGGCACGCTCCACTCCAAAGTCATTACACTACTATCGCTGTCTAGGTCATATACAAATGCTCTATGTTAGTACACGTTCTTCCACGGGGAGACCCACCTCGCTTTAAAAAAAAATGACGAAATTCATATTTAGCATTTGACAATATCCCTTGATAGCAATGTCTAACAAGTGTAATTCAGGTACTGTAAGACTTGTATTAGTAACCAGTGTTAAAACATGGTAAAATCGACAGTATAATTTTAAAGAAAGACATACCTGTTTGTGAGCTTCTGTCACTGTTGATTTCTTAAGAGGTCTAAGCTCTTCTGACCCAAAACCTGGCACCCACATGTTCCAGTTTCGCTCTATAATAATAATAATAATAATAATAATAATAATAATAATAATAATAATAATAATAATAATAATAATAATAATAATAATTTCTATTTAATAACACATCACATTATTAACAATATTTGCATCAGAAAACATTTCAGTTGGAAAAAAAACAGTGGCTGACTGACAGAAATCAGTATTGATTGACCATGTGTCAGGCAGACGCTTTCACCTCTACCTTACTGAGGTACCCCTGCTTTATATAATGTATTACATTAGAAAAACAACTAACTGTAGTTATATAAATATTTTTTTAAGTCGTATAAATGTAACATTTATTGTAAAATTCAAAACATTATTATTATTATTATTATTATTATTATTATTATTATTAAAGTTTTGGTTAACTTTCAAAATAGAAAACGAGCTTGAAAAAGAAATGCAACTGAGCAGCCTGCAGACTGATACAGGGCTAATATTTGGGCCATTTTGTTTCTATAAGATACTAATTATCTTATTTTGGGCCACCATAAGAGTTTCGAGCCCTGCTGATACTGTTTGTGGTCTTACCGAGGTGTAATTGGACGTCCTTCACCTCCAGGGTATTTGATTTCCTGTGTTTAGCGATCTGACAAGCTGCTGTCACAACGTTATCGATAAAATCATCTGCTATTTGAAGCATCACCTGTAAGGAAACGTTTTAACAGAACATTAATGAGAAGTAATTAAAGTGATACACATCTAAATTATAAAGTTTTAAAAACCTGTCAGATTAGAATATTCTCACCTAACAGAAAATACTTTTAAAAGGAATTAACATAGTTCAGGTTTCTAAATGTCAAAATTTCTGAAGTGATGCAAAGCTTAACTTTCTATTATCTGGTAATATTGTGAACATCAGACTTCGTAGTACAGCATCTGCTTGTGGTGTGGTGGGTTGATGGATTCATCCTGTGTGTTGGAACCATTAAGCAAATTTTTTCCCCCAACCAGTACTCTACAACTGGTGTGTTGAAAGTCATAGTATAGACTATCTTGTCTATGGGATGGTGCATATACAAGATCCCTTACTGCTAAGTTTTCTAACAACTAATGGCTAGTCTCACATGAATATTTCACTTTAGGTGACCCAGAAACTAAAAGTTTCGAACATAGGACACAACATTTTCCGAACAGACAAATTAAATTTTGAATCACAAACTGCACACACACCTCCTCCACATCATCGTCGAGTTGTTCCAAAGGATCGACTTCCTTCACGAGTTCCTGCAGTCTTCGTTTGTCTAACACCTTGCTTTCACCTGAGCCAGCCCCGTTGGTGGACCCTGTGGTTGGGGGACGGGATGACAGATTGGTCTGTGGTGCAACGGTCACCATTGGAGAGCTGGACAAAACCACAGTGTTGTCACTGGGGTGCTTACTAGCAGCCATAACCTGAAAAACACAACACTATGATACTGTAGCATATAAAAATAACATAACAAAATTCGAATGCTTACTCTGTGATTATGAAACAGAAACCTTAAATTTTTAAATAATAATTCTATACTATTTTTCCATTTCATTCCATAGAAACTACACACATTAAAATTAAATGCATTCAAATGCTTAAAATTACACACTTAAATGATTTTCTTTCATAATATATTCTTAATCCTTTCTGCCACTTGTAAGTTGCTCAGGTGTATAATAAACATGAACACTGAACAACAAAAGAAGAAGAAAAAACAATAGACACAGTTTCTACTGGCTATCATTATAGAGCTTAGCCATGCAAGATATGCGCAATATCAGACTATTCAATCATTGACCAGGCAGTTGGAAACTTTTTCCAGTTGTCATTTAAACTAAATGGATACAAAAAGCATTTTGTAAATATAAATATGGAAATTTTGATTTCAAAACACCCGACACATATGCTTTTATTGCAGAATGGAAACTTGCTGCTGTCACATCAATAGCTACTCTTTCCGATTAGCAGCAGAGATCTTTTATGGGCATCATCCCAAGATAGGATAGTACATACCACAGTTAATTGTGGATGACTGTCTGGAAAGAGAAACGTCTCAATGAGTGCACCAAGTTCAATGTGAACCCACAGCTACCTGAGTGGATATAGGCAAAGCACCCCCCAATAGAGAACTAAAAAAACATTTCATTCACTTTCTGTTTAGCATTCTTATAAACATTTATGTGTCAATTTTAGTTTTTAAAATAAATAATAACAATTAAAAAATAATATAATTAAAAAATAACAATTAAAAAAAAAAAATTCATCTTTTGAGTATGGCTTGTTTGAAAAACCTATGTAATGCAAATATTTTGTGTATGACATGCAAACACAAATTTTAGAAGAAAAGTATTTATGCAAATTGTCAGGACTTTAAACATGCATTAATTAGTAACTGTAAACATGGGGTGAAAAAAGGAGGAAAGAAATGAATTTTTTTACATTTTTTACAATAATCACCTGTACGTTTAATCATGCACACAAATCTGCTACATGACAAAATCTACGACAAATGAACCACAATGCACTGTTACAAATCATACTTTGTTTATTGACACTTTCGAACTGTATGTGGCAGAACTACCTTCTGCTGTTCTGCTTTAGTTCGCTGAAGAAAATTATTTAGCTTTGCCAACTCCTCCTTCTGTTGTGGAGTGTGGGGTCCTGATCCCAAACGCTGGAACACACAACAGCATGTTAACAGACATCTTAGTGTTAGAAATAACAACAAATATTAATCTCACATCATGAACTGGGCAAACAAAAATGTGAAAATATGCACAAAACAAGAAAGAAACTAAGCATACAGAGTGAGAGAACAACTTGAAACATTGATGGATTTAAGCACTACAGGATGCTGGCTGCATTAGCAATATTTAGCATTCAGTATCTGGAATATGTTTATTATCAAATGGAATTTCTGGTTCAACTATGAGCATAACTTTACCTGCAAAATGTTACATTTGCCATTTATCAACAAATGCTTACTATACAATGCAAATGAAAACTGGCATTATCTAACGAAACAGAGAATATGTTTAGTGGGTGTCAGTGATAATACCAGTAACAGAATATAATAGTAATACATAATTGAAACTTCATGTGATTGCTTGTTTGTAATCTAACATTTTCAATAAACCAATGAGAAGAGAACTTGAAGGATGCCAGCTAATCACAAGCCAGTTTTGAAATGCTGAGTGCAAATACTGAGTGCAAAGTGCTGTGTGTAATCATCTGGGCACTATGCAGTTTGATTAACCAATCTAAATGATTAAATAATAAAAAATATTCCAGACACTGTAGCTTTAAGTGTAGTGGAAAAGCTACAGATAAAAGGGTTCACAAAACAATCTTGTTTATCATAATACTAAGGCTGCACTTGAATGAAAATGCTATTATAATTATATATCAATGGTTTTTGGACGTTTTTTAAAAGCAAGTTTTTTTCAAGAGCTAAAAAAAAAAAAAAGAGATTGCATTTAAAGAGCTAAAATTAACTTTACTTTTAAAGATCTCAGTTTGTGTTAGTGGCAGTATTGTCCTGTAACATGCTCTAATATCAATCCAATCAACAAAAACATTGTTAATAATAAAGTGTTCACCAGTAGTGTAGTTAAGAAATAATAATAATAAAAAATACAGATTAATAAACAACAACATAATAAAATATTAGTATCAACAATATTAATAATAAATAAAATTACTATATTTAAACCACCATGATTTATGCACACAATATTCTATATAACAAAATGAATGTATTAACCAGTTCAGTGTATTTCCCTGCACACCTGTATCTGGTTTTCGAGCTGGCTGATTGTCTCAGCAAAAGTTGCCGGCCTGTAGGTACTGCTCCCAGGGGAGCCTGTCACTGCTTTAGTGGGAGATGAGGTGGTTACTGCACTTGACACTGCACTCATTGCCGTAACCATAAATCGACATCTTCAGGCATCAGGTTTTAGTTAACACGATTATTCCTGAAATGAAGAATTCATTCAAAATTCTAATTGGAGAATGACAAGGTAAAAGGAAGGAAATGTTTATTTAACGATGCACTCAACACATTGGTGTACGGTTGGATGGTGTAAGGCATATGGTTAAGGACCATGTAGATAGTTAATGAAGAAACCTGCTGCTGTCACTTCATGGGCTACTCTTTACGATTAGCAGCAAGGGATCTTTTATATGCACTATCCCATAGATAGGATAGCATATACTATGGCCTTTGATATACCAATCGATGGATGGAACGAGACATAGCCCAACGGATCCACTATGTAGGATTGATCCGACAACCCACCGCACCATGAGCGAATGCGCCATGTCCCACTCCAACAAGGCAAAAAAGACTAAGACATTACTGAATTAAATTAGAACAACTCAAGATATAATATTAGAAATGTTTATGTGCTTACATTTAAAAGGTATAAGGTATATACTAGTAATGCCTTATGAACACAGAGTTGTCTCAAAATATTATTAACCAAGGACAGCAACGGGAAATATATTCCTTTAGTACTGTCAGTGAACCTACCAATAACTAGAGAGAGAACTATTTTATTTAAAGATACAATTAACTAATTAGCTATATTACATTAGGCCAGAGTTTTACAAATCATGTGCCTGGATGCCCGGGTCTACCAAGATATCAGTACCGGGCAACCAATTTAACCCATGCCGATAACCAATAACTTAGTAATTTACTTGTTCGTGTGTTAAATCACCTGAAGCAGTTTTTGCAGTGTTATAACTGTCTAATGGGCCATACTTTGAAGACATAATTACACAATCACAGACCAAAACAAAATGCATGAAGTGTCTTGACTTTACTCCCCTGAAATAAAGGCACATGTAAACCACTCGATGTCTGAGAAAAACATATCCATAAATAATTACCAGCAATTAATGTTTTAGTATAAATCCATTATCCTATCTTTGCTTTCAGTTGTTTAAGGCTAAACACTAACAATTTAACAACTCCAATGTTACTCATATTTAAAACACTGTAATTAACAAGTTTATTGGAGAACCGACAGTAACTGAATTCAGTTATTTATAGAACATGTGCATGCGTTGCCGAATAATCAAAAATGAGCAAACCTGATGGCTAATCAACCAATCCAAAACAGGTTATTTCTGTCAATCAACTCTTTTGACACATTCAATACCTCCCATACACCCAGTTAATGTGGAAGTGCACTGTTGACTTCAATCAAGGTTGGTGGTCCATGTGATTAAATGGACAAATCTGGGTTAGCTCTTTTATCTTACAAATCAAAAGAAATTATGGTCTTTTAGAAGTTTACCACAAAAATATGAAGTCTATTAAATGATGTTTTACATTATTACATCTTCCTTCATCTGTAGCTGTCAAATTAAAATAATGTATATTTTTCAAATCCACACTTTTCATACTTTTTTCTGGGATAGACTACTAGGTAATAGGCTACTTAGTATACAAGTGATTATGATTGGCTGACATACTGACCTATGGGTCAGTGTGGGTCAGTGTCAGAGCATGCTGTTTTTGCTTACAGATGTGTAACTGACTTACAGACGTTGGTTAACATTTTTCATTCTTTTTCATTACTTCTTTTTTTTTTCTTTGTTTCTTTGAACAATGCCAAAACACAAATAATAATAATAATAATAATAATAATAATAATAATAATAATAATAATAATGGTGATGATGATGATAATTAATTAATTTGTAAAATAAAAACCTAATAATTGAGAAAAACAAATAATGTTCAACAATTTCATTTTACTGATAATTGAGGGGCCTCAACCTAAAAATTTCTGTTATAATCCTTGTTGTTGTTAAGTTGTTGTTTATTGTTTATTATCTATTAAATATATATTGTTACGTTCATTATTGTTTATCATTATTTAAAATTTTAAAAGGTCATGGAAAGTGATGGAATTTGAGTGGTGATGAAGTGTATGAACCCTGGGCAAAACCACCGGGGAGAGTAAGAATAGATGTGAAATGATGTAATTTCCCATACACCACTTGCCAGTTTGCCATATAAGGGCATAGAGCCCATTTGAGGTAATTTTTGCATTTGAGTTATCGCCCCTTTTTTTCTACAAATTCATGCAAAGCAGACGAAACTAACATATTTTCCTCCAAGCTAAATACGATTTCAGTGCACTTGAACTCCACAATAGAAAGGTCTCTAATGATACATCATTTAAATTAGCCACTGTGAAAATTCCAAGCTATCTGAAGAAGCAGAACACCCAACAGACGGATTTACAGTGACCATTTAACACGCAAGAGATGCCCCTTTTACGATCTTAGTAGAAAATCCGGGTACTTTGTGATATTTTTAGATAATTCAAGATGGAGGATGAAACTGGTAAGTGGTGTATTCATAACAGGCTTTTCCTTAATAGCTCTAACTATCCCTATCGGTCAAAAGCCGTCTTAGGTCAGGAACCGTCCTATTTTACATACAGCTTGTTTAATACGTATCTGCTCATACATGAACTTTAATAACAAAATATTTTTGAATCAGAAAGTATTTACTACCGATAAAATGAGGAAAACCCCCCAATAAAATGTTATTTCAGAAACAAAATTATGGAATTGCATTGTGATTGTATGCGATTGTTATTTTATTTAGTAACAACGATTAAAAATAATATACTATATTAGTAATAACCTACATCAAAATTATCAGTAATTGTCACCAGCGAAATATTCTATCACTGTCACGTCAGCTTTCACTGCTTTTCGCACTACCGGAAGTAGACATGTTAACAAATTTACCTATGTAATGCTTTCTGACCGAGACATTCTAAAGTACACATTTGACTGTCGTATGGATTTCGTCTGTTGGTGTATTGAACTGTTACGGTTTTAAAGATTTTATTAAGAGAAGTTTATAGTAAATTGAATAAGGTTATATTTCAAATAATTAAACTGATTGTGCAATTATAATCAGTTGCGTTGTAGCCATTGTTTCGTTAGTGTAATGGTTTCCGGACCAATGGGGATACATTATGATTATCACTATCAGACTTAACTAAAGTCAACACTAATACAGCGTTTAGTTCATCAAGGATAAACGATTGTCAAAGTTTATCTGCCCATGGGGAAATACCAATAGCAAAGTTAGCTGTGTTCTGAGCATTTTCTTCGGAATGGCATTATGTTTGGCATTTAGTATATAATAAATGGCGATCCATTTTCACACTGCATCATTCTGCATTTTACATCCACCATGTATAAAAATAAGTAGGTATATTGCTGAAACTCATTTCCTGATATATTACGTCACGTTTACAAGGAATCTGTGTAATCGTGAACCCTGACTGCAGTGAGTGTATTATATATTTGAAATCTTCGCACCCAAAATCAAAGATGAGGGAAATAACTGATAAAAATTAACTTTTTTAAAGGTTGAATGATAACACTGTAATTTTATAGAATTTACATAAGATAATTTACACTTATAAAATGCATAAGGGGCAACATAAAAACATATTGTAATAAGCATTAATTGTTGTTGACAGGTCAGAATTTACAAAGATTTCGGTCATCTGTTATTTAGAAAGTGATGTGACACACATATTTCCTGCTAAAAGTAGACCACGATTGACTGGTACACTTTTAAAAAGTATCCCGCAATTTGGGATAGTTGTGCAAAATGTCAAATTCTGACCAGGTATGGATTTCATCTTGGAGAGGCATAAAAAAGTATGATTTGAATTTTATTTTATTTTTTGATTTCATTAATATTCCAAATTTGCGACAGGGATATATCCTTCGGCAGATAAACTTGATGTATTGGAAAAGTTTATCCTTGATGAACTAAGTTGAGAGGTGTTAACCTGAGACAACTCATATCTCATCTGTAAGATCATGATAAAAAGATCCATATAATCCAAGGCTTGAAATTCATTTTTTTGATTAGGAAGCAATCTTTGCTTTTCAAATTTTAATTGGGAGGCAGATGTCTGAATTTAAGAAGCAGTTCTAGAACAGGTGTTGCTGTTATATTACATTTATTTTATTAAATCTATACAAAATAAAGATTCCAAACAGATTATGTACCTGGTTTATACGTTTATTACCCTGAGACAGTGACGGATTATTTAATGTCAGTGTCACTCTCAGTCTCAGTGCGGCCATGATTGTAATAAGTTCTAAAGTAGCTTGGTTGATCATAGTCTCTAAAATTGAGAATTGTAGCCATTTTTTAAAGTCGTGACATCCAGAACATCTTGGCTGATTCCATCGATAAATAAGTGTAATTTCAACCAGTAGTTGTTTCCTAATGTTGGCCACATGTTAAACCAAATAATCAGTCTGAGAACCAGTCCAAATAGCTCAGGACGTTTACTTTACTCGCTGTCGCTGAACTCGGATTTTAATAACTAATTGGCCAATGTGATCCAAATGAGTTGGTAGAATGTTGTTGGTAGATAATTCTGCCATTATTGGCATGGGCACCTATGTAACATGGCCGCATCTATGATGTCAATACAAATTGTTTTAAATATTTTAAGATCTTCATTTGGACAAACGCAAATTTTGGGATCCACCAATTTTTATTTAAAAAAAAAATAGATGGAAAGCAAAACCTGCTTGTGAAAAAAAAATTTGGAAAGCATTTTGTGCGCTTTGAGCGGTGCCTGTCACCTGCCAAATTTGAGCCTTGTAATCTGCCAAACATCCCTACAAATTGTCAACACCATTACAAAGCTCTATTTTGGCATAGGATCCTGCTGTGACACACCCATATGTAATGATAAAATGCAAAAGCCGACTGTGTTTTGATGGTGGATTTTCATCTAGGATGTCATACACACTGAAAACTGAGATGTTCATGTTTCATGAATGAACAATTCGCCAAGCTTGATTGCCCAACTTCAGTGGTTTGATAACCTCATTAAAAACGCATCTCCAGTCATCCTGGTAATGTTTGTGCATTGCAGGCAGCTTGACAATCTCTTTCGCATCCATCTTTTTCAAATATAAAGCAAAAAAGTTTGAATATACTTCCTAAACTGCCAATATTGTGTTCTGTGCATGCTCAGAATGGCAGACTGGGGTAAGCATATCTCTGTACGCCCATAATTTCTTTTAGGCTTATGCCAAGTTATGGGTAAATTGTACAAGTTGACACCTCTGTTAAATTTAGCAGTCGCTTTTGTCTGAACTGAAATGTTAACATCTATGAAACATTAATCTCCGTAATTTATTAGATTCTCCCCATATTGTTTGAACATCTAAACTACACAAAATCCATAACACTGACAAATTCTACTTGCTCTAATCTGCACAGTATTACGACACCAGACTACAGCATAGGGAAAATGGACCTAATTATGCAGTATTTATAGGGGTTGATAAAAATGTAACAATGTGGTATGCTATGTGTCTTCATTTATGCAATATTTCGTAATTTTCTCCCAGATAATTCTGGTGTTATGTTTAAGACTCATTATAAATTAAAGTTGTGTTAAAATGAATAATATTTAATGTTCGAACAGGGCTAGAATTTGGTTATTTTTAGGGTTGAATTTAGGTTTAGGGTTCAGTTTCAACCATTAAAAGAAAATCCTTTCTTTAAATGTATTCAGACAAGTATTAAAAAAAATATTGTTATTATTTTTCAGGACATTAGTAAGCAAGAGACAACAAGGATGAGGTTAACGTGTGATGTTGAATTGGTGAATCGTCTTCTCCCATCTTTAAATCTGAAGAGTGCAGGGCGTGGGTCTCGGGCGCAGATATCACTGGGTAGGAAACCATCGAGTTCGTCTAAAGATGGAGCTCTCTTCCTTATGGTGTGCACAGCGAAAGACCGGAATGGGATGAAGTTTCTTGTAAGTATGATAGTAATATAAAGTAAAGGCTGAATTTATGAGTGTTAAATATAGTAAATTCGCAGATTTCAGGCAAAACCAGTTTGAATAAAACACAGTTTGATAGTAATGTATAGTAGTTTTTGTTTATTTTTATTCTTAACATTTAACATATTTTGATTTATTAATTAAAAATAAATAAATAATAAATTATATTTAAATTTATAATGTAAACCCTTAAGTGGAATTAGTTTGCAAAAGGTTATTTCCTTTAGTAGTATCAAATATTTTGTTCATATTTAAATTTCTGTTTGTAAATGAGATGTTACTTTAAAAATAAGAATCCTGATAAGCATGTAAAGGTAAAGATTATAATAAAACGATATGCCTTCTTTTTCACCCATCTTAATTAAAGAAATTCTGTCTTTTCATCTTCAGTTGCTTTCTTTTAGGTGAAGGGAAACATAGAACAGATATTTGGCAGGTTTGTTTCTGATGGAAAGGCCACCATCCGCATACGAGAACCACAGCAGGATCTGTGCATCAGTAAGGTATATAGATCTGTAGGGCATTTCCATGGTGACTTGTGCTACAGTTGTTTTAGACGGTTTGTTTTTAACAGCAGTGTGTTTCAAATATACATGTCGGAATGTGCTGATTGAATGAGTTTGATAAATGTTATATAACACACTTGTTTACAAAAGCAGATCTGTTATTCATGTTAATATAGATCTATAAAATACAAATTTGATAAATAAATGATTAAAGGGAGATAATCAGAAAATAGTTTTATTACCCTGAATGTGCCATCAGTTGTCATACGGCTAAAGGTAAATAGAATTAAAAAACTTTAATCTTCTCCCCCCTGAATTCCTCACAAAGCAAATGTTAAACAACAAAGCAAACAATGTCTCTATACTGAAACTCATATATAATGCTATATTTCAGGCAGACCCTCTGCAGCTGAGGAATATTTTAAACTTGATTCGTCAGGCCTCGCAGGGGAAAGAACTTGACCGGACGGCACTGTCAGCACTCACCCCAGCCTCAGCCCGGCAGGTGGAAAAACCCAAAACTAAGATGACCATCCTAACACGCAAAGACTACCCACTGTCGACAACATTTCCATCATCACTGGAATCTCTCCAGGTATCCCAGTGTTCCATGAAAAGAATTGATCCACGGATCTTGCAACTTTCAAAACTAAAGATTCTCAACTTGAGTCAGAACTGCCTTCAAAGTCTTCCTGAATTATATGGTAAATTGTCCTCACTGTATGAGCTATACATCAATAACAATCAGTTAACCAAACTCCCGGTTTCTCTTTGTCGAAGCTCTCTTTCGACATCACTGGTGGTGCTGGATATCAGTGAGAATCAAATAACATCACTACCATTGGATTTGTGTGAACTCAAACAGCTTGTCACTCTAAAGGCAGATAATAATGAGATCGAGTCATTGCCTGCGACAATAGGAAAGATGACATGTTTGAAGAACGTCTCTCTGGCTCACAACAAGCTGGTTGTTCTGCCGGCTGGACTAACACGACTTCAGCTGGAACATCTTGACCTGTATGGCAACCCACTACAGCTTGAACAGTCAGAATCAGTTATAGCATCTCAACTCATATTTCCAACACTGGTAGAGTGCTGTGCAAGAAGCATAAAGAAATACAGGTGATAATTCATATTATACATCTCTGATAGATTTGAAGATGTAGATGTACAGTTTATCTTGTTTATGATCCATTGTATATTACCTCATCATACACACACACAAACACACACACACACACACACACACACACACACACACACACACACACACACACACACACACAC
>JAUTBW010103486.1:0-15971 GCA_032361425.1 Peltospira smaragdina | reverse complement strand
ATATAAATCAGAAGGAAAATCCAATAAAATTAAAATAGTACATAATAAAATAAATAAACAAACAAATGAATGAATGAATGAATGTAAAAACATAATAAATAAATACAGTTTCACTAATATATAATCAAGCATGTTTATCTTGTTTTCACGTAAATTACTCAACATTTAGTAATACACTCAACACATTCTTATTATCAGTTATATTGGCACCAGAACTCTGTTTTTTATGTGACTTAATTCTCAGACTGGAACTGCATGATCTTTGTGTTCACATCATTGGGCTATAAAGACACCCTATGTAACTAAACATGACAGCAAGATAAAACACCGGCCTCGATGGCATAGTGGTTTAAGCCGTCGGTCTGAAAAATAAGACTGGTAGATACTGGGATCGTATGCCGGTACTGGCTCCCACCCACAAAAAAAACAAAAACAACAAAAACAAACAAAACCCCCCCAAAAAAAACACAACTTTTTAATAACTTGTATCTCAAAAATTAAATACCAATACAGTTTTAAAAACAAAGTCTAAATGTTCAATGTATAAAATTTTTAATTTAAAATTACTGTCAAGTTTATCATGTTTTAACACTGGTTAATAATACAACACACAAGCACTACAGTACCTGTTAGTCTTCGCTATCAAGGGATATTTTCAAATGCCAAATACAAATTTTGCCATTTTGTTTAAATGAAGCAGGTCACCCCATGAAAGAACATGTACTAAAACAGAGCATTTGTATATGACCTAGACAGTGATAGTAGTGAAATGAGTCTGGAGTGGAGCATGCCAGTTGGACATAACATGACTGGATCGTCTTTTCTAAATGTTTAAAGAATAACAATATTCTCGACATAGTAACTTAAAATAATCTAATATATAATCCTTCAGCAATGAAATATTAAAACTAACAAAGAAGTAGTATTAATTAGAACTGTTTAACATAAAAGATACAGTAAAAAATATTTTTTTTAGCAACTTCCATGATAAATATTAAATGAATAATGTGTTTTTATGCACAAGGTTATTTATCACTAATAAAAATAATTAATGAATGGTTCAAGTATGCATTCATACTAATCACATTACTAACAATTTCTTCAGTTTTTAATTAACTAATGCTCTATCAGCAAAAGCAAAAACTATATAAAAAGCAAAGCCTGATAAAACTACCAGTATGTTTACCAGTAACCTCCACTTAATGCAGGAATAAGAAAAAATATTTGTTAATTATAATATATATGTACAGCCAGGTAAAGGTGGAAGGAAAAAAATGGGTAACTGAACAGTATAGTCAGTGACACCAGTATAATGATGGGAAGATAATGACTGGAAGGAGTACAACATTTGTGTTCACCAGTTTTCTCACCTTTACCGTACAGAGTCTCCTAATACGTGAGTCAGCACTAAGTACCTAAAGTTAAGATCATACAAGCACATCACAAACTAAGTTAATAAGAGAACACAAACACTGTGGACACAAAAAACCTAACCAAAACCCCAATTTTATAACTATACGAATATCACAATTATTATTAAACAAAATTAAAACTGCAAAAGAGTAAATATAGGTACATATATATACACTGCTGCATGTGTTTTAAAATAAACACCGAGTATAATTTACAGAAGATTATAACTGTTTATGAATTCAGTTTCTGTAATTGGTTCATATTTAACTTTAAGGGCATTCCACTATAAAAACTTCTATAAAAAATCTACCGTATAACATTTTCTTAGGTATGTAATGATAAAATTTTATTTATGCAGTTTATTTGAAACATTAAAAAACCTCATTAAATATATTTAAAATTAGTGTTGCTTTCAAATTAAGTGTTAAGCAGATGGAATGTTTTCTCTCCATAAAACTAAAAGCATTTATAATTCCACAAACATTTGACTACACATATTGTAAATGCTGAGTGTAAAGTACCAAAACCAAATTCAGTTTACAGAAATTTGTCTTACAGCAAAAACAAACAATGCAATTAAAGCTCTCTAAAAAAACACTTCTGTAAAGTATTGATAAAATAGCATTCTCACTATGTGATCTATTGTACCAACATGTATCACACTATTTGTAGTAGGTACATAATTAAGAATTAAACTGTAACAATTTATGCATTCTCACAATACAATCTGATCATATGCTAAAGTTGGTATGACATATCACATAATAAGAATGCCCTTTAACACATACATGTAAAATCTGTTTATTGTGTACTGCAACAAAAATGAAAGCCCAATATTCAGCAGCGGACCTACACTGAAAATGAAGTGAAACAGTAAACTAATTACCCGGCGCTGCAGTCGCTCCTCGTTTCTCTCCTGTGCGAATATAGGAATGCCATTGTTTGATCTGTCATCCTGAGACCGGGGGCGCTTTGGGGTGCTGGATGAGTATCGAAGAGGTGTGGGTGCCGACTACAAATACAGCCAATGCATGCACATGCACCAGTGATCAGAAAAAAGTGTGGATGCAACTGCATTAAAAATTTTCAATGCAGTAGAAGTTATGAACGGGTGCAGAAAGTATTTAGTAAGTAATGAAATGGCAAAAGGGTGAACAGTCGAGAAAAGTATTAAAAAACATGTAAATGCAGTAGTACCCAGTGTTATTCCTCTAACAACTTTAAATTTAGTTTTGACATTAAATGCTATGTGAAATTAGTGATGTAGAAAAATAATGAAAATTTTGTTTCAGTACAACAGACTTAAAAAAGTATTGATTTTGAACTTACTGGTAATTGCAAAACAAATATCTGATTGTGATTTTTATCAAACGTATCTCAGAAGTGGCAATCCTCTCTATAGAACCATTTATGATAAAAATTACTGTCTTGCCAAATACGAATATCATAATTATTATTAAACAAAATTTAAAATTAAAATAATTATTTTCAAGTTAACTGATTAAAATGAAACAAATATAAAAATTTGCACAAATTTTGAGTATTTTAATTATTTATTAAATGTTCTATGTGTCTATTTTCCACTTCTATGAAAACTGAAGACAATCTGAATATGTTAACAGACAAATGTGAAAGTGAATGCAAGATGAAGGAAAAACAGAATTGCTGTCACAAACCTTTTCTTGCTTGGACTGTCCACCCACTGCAGATTTCTTATCAACAGGTGTGTCCTAAACAAACAGAAACAACAGGAATCAGCAGGGATTAAATATTCTAACATATACTGCTCTAATTAATATGCATGTTATATACATCAATGTATATTTATTTTAAAAAGTGCAGAAAGTTGTAGACCTTATGTAAATCAATAATCATGACTGACAGAATTATCTAAATGGTATCAAAATTAACATATTACAGTTATCAAAAATAGCAAATTAATAATAAAAAGATGCCAAAATTACAAAAAAAATTACAAAAATATTTTTTATTAAAACAGTACAATATTAAATTAGCAAGTAATATTTAGAATCCAGGTTTTATTAATACACATGGTTATATGAAATGAAGACAAAAATAACAGTAAAACTGACAACACAAAAATTCAAAAGAAATAAAGAGCCAACCTTTTTTTGCTCCTTCTCTCCCACTAGCTGTTTATCTCTTTCTTTTCGTGATTTCAGCTTCTTCTTTTTCTTCGCAGGCTGTCAAGAACAAAATGATCAGCATGATAAATAGTACAATACATTATCCATCACAAGTAGCCACATTACAGAAAATAATGTTATACTGATTACAGTAATCATTAGTTTTGTGAGATGAACACATACATAACATTTCAACCATTTCTAGTTTAAAGTTTTTCACAAATGTTAAGGTAAAATAAAATTATGCACAAATAGTGTTCAATAAAACTCTGTGAATGAACATTTTATTTAATTAAATTTCACTTTGTTTCAAATGTTTCTACTTAAACAAAACATATAAAAAAAAAAATTAAAATGTTTTAAAATATATAATTCCAAAACTGCTTTAAAGCACTAAGGACAAGTAAATTTAATACTAAATAAAAATTAAGTAAAAGAAATCCTCCTTAATCAAGTTTTATGCACATATATCCACTGTTGTATAATATACAATATAAAACTAAATAACAGAAATTACCAACTTTCCTGAATATTCTATGCTACAAATATGTAATAAAAATCTTATTTTACATTCATGCACCATCCAATATGTTATGTATAAATTTTTATACATATATATACAAATAAATTATTGATTTGTAACTGATGGATAACAGCAGATAAACTTTGAAACTGAAAAACAATTCACAGGGGTTAATGTTTAGTTCTTCAATTGCTGAAAGAAGGTGTTTATTATTACTTCTTTTTATTATAACCAGTTTAATTATAATTATATTAGCATCTGATAAAGCTGAATCCCAGGAAATCTGTAACTGTTTAAATTCTGAAATTAAATTTTTAAAAATAAAAATTTGCTTCTTTTAGTTATCATACACTGACCATTAAAATGATAGACCCAAGTCCAAGGATAATCACAGATAAAAGAGGCTTGCTGGTAACAACAGGATTCATGTATAAGTATGTAACAGTTATGTGTTTATACTGTCATGTTCATTTAAAACAATGAATTAAGCAATGGACTGAGCAGGCATTAACCACAAACAAAATTCAGTCAATATTTCACAAAGCATCATGCACTGTTAGGATCATATTAACATGACAGACCAAACCATTCTACAAATGGAATTTGAAAAAAAACATAAGTTCACACACACAAGGTCAGCACTACTACTACATCAAGCTACCATGAAACTGTGTATTATTCAGAAGTTCAGTCTTTATCAACAATATCAGGAAAATAACTAATTTCCATTTATAAACTATTTTTATTTTCCAATCCATTGGTACCATACTTAATTTGCCTAACATATTCTCTCTTACTACTGATCTAGAAGAAAAAAAGTTCATTAAACATGACAGCAAACAGATTAATAATGTTTTATATGCCTATCACAAACAACTAGTAAATCATGAACGTTTATTTACTCTGCTCTTTCCAGCATACAACAAAAAATGTTATGTCATTCAATAGTAGCATTTGATACACACCAGCCTGCTGAAAAATCACATATAACACTGAACAATATTGACTCTCTAGCTAATAAAACACACACACAGAACCACAGCAACCCACTAGCTCTACAGTACACAGTTAACAGAGCATGAATACCGATGGTCTGGAACTGAAGCAGTTGCAAGGGCCGCGACTCACTGAGTCACACTTGGAGACGTGCAAGGGTTTTTTGTCCTGAATTATCAAACCAATCTTTGTTATGCCAATTTCGAAACAACAGTGAATACATTTAATACTTAATGATATTTAGATACCATGTGACCTCAGCACACTGTGCACAAATGTGTTAGATTGTGAACTTAAAAAAAAAAAAAGCCTAATCAGATATATCAAAACCATTTGGTACTGCTTACATAAAATATAGCTGCAATAGCAATTTCAATTGTAAAATATGTACTTTAATAAGACATGCTTAAAACTGCACTGTAAAATAATTAGAACTTTAAGGACCAATGTTTTATGTGTAATTTTAATCTCTTCGTTTTCTACCATTAACCTCTCTTGAATTTTAAAACTGATATATCTGAGATATTGTTGTTAATTTATAGTCTGTATATTATAATTATTACTAAGTTTTTACATAATTAAGAAATATACAATTTTATTCTGTTGCAATAAGATTGTTATTAACTGTCTCCTATTAATATAGTAAACTTCAAAGAAACCCACTGCAAAAATAACTAGTTTAAAAAACAGTTTCATGTGCTGGGTTTGTCAGTATTAATAGGAACAACAACAAACGTAATATTCATACTTGACTGATATCCTGAAAATTAAAAATTAAAAATTATATCACCTTATCAAAATGTATCAAATTTTGCTTTTGCTAGGTACCTATTATTACTGACTTCATTTTATATCCTATAATTACAATTGCAAACATTTTGATAAAAACTATTCTTCAATTACAAACATATGATCCCTACTTACATAACATTTGTACTGTTAATCATGATCAAAATAAAAATACAAAAATTTATATACTTCAATGCATAAACTAAGTATTTTCAGTATACCCTTTTCTTCCAAAAAATATGTAATATAAATGAAAATGTCAAGTACTACTGATGCATTTTGGAAAATGGCATTTACCTTGGCTGGAGGCAACTGGAATTGAACTGGAGGCCCATCAGAAACTGAGCTATCTGATCCACCATCACTGAAAACAAGTAAAAATTAGCATGATGACTGAATAGTGATAACAATTTTCATAAACTTACAATACCAGCGCTCCATAGAAAAATTATTTACACTTCTGATAGAACCATGAATAAAATGTTTTGAAAATGCCATTAAAGAAACAGTAATTGTAATATAAAGTTATATAGACAATGGCACTTACAGCTGAATAGCGTAACTTCCTAAATTTATTTTTACTAAAATAATAAAATTATTAATTTGAAAGCAGAAGTAACCTTGATTCAAGGTCAGATGAGTAATCGCTGAAGTTGATTTCGTTGGTCGGACTCAATCCTTCCTTCTCCATCTTGGCTAGGATCTCCATCCGCAGTTTATCCTCCAAGTCGGAAAGAATATGAACACACTAAAACAAAAGAAGAAAGTCCATGAGAAACATCGAGAATATTTGTATGGTTCTCAGGTTGTCATATCCACAAATTAAAGAAATAGTGAAAGAAATGTTAGTTACATTAAATTATATTGTATAATTTTTAATATGAATTATAATATAGCATTATTCAACATATATCATGAAATATTTAATACAAAATGAACCACTAAACTCATTTAATTTCATTTAACAGATAATAAATACTTAATTCTTTGTAATGAAATATGCAAATAGTCAAACAATCACTGACAATAAACCTACTAAGCAAATTCATTAAGGAACATTATTATGGCATGCAAATCCTCATTAATATAATAATAATCCACTTGATGGCAATGATTTTAAGAAACATCATTTAAATGCAAACTGCTTTAGTATGCATAATTTCATAATGACTAAGTATATCCAATATCTTTAAATTTTATTTCCTCACACATGCACATGCGCGCACACGCGCACACACACTATTTTATTTATTACAAGGATCAATTTAACAATAACAACACCAAGGATTTGAACTAAATATATCTCTCTTAGTATACCTGAATTAAAATTAATACAAACATGCGATAAGGTATTCCTTGAATCATTTGTCTCTACAATTTAAATACTCAACACATAACCTTCTAAATGATTACACATGCAAGGAAAAACTAAAAATGTATAATTAAAACATAAAGTAGGAACATTTTAAACAATAAAATAGCTACACATATGCATGCATTATCCTATACTTTCTATAAAAATGAAAATGAAAACTATACCCAGCATGCACTTACTAAATGATGTTATTCTGATGATTTTAGTTTATGATAAAAAAAAAAAAAAAAAATCTCCATCACGAATGTAAATAATACTAACAGTTATAATTTATGCCCTCTCATTGTGTAACTACCAACAATACATTATTCTGTCATTACGTCAATAGTAACTGTTACAGATCTTAATTGTGCAAGTCATTATATTACTGATTATATTACTGCTTCAGTACATGCACATGCATAAAGACCATGTTGAATTATTTACAAACATCAAATACATCCAAAAGTTTTTTCCTTACTCTTCTTGTGACATGCATGTAATACTTTGTGGATATTATTACATAAGATTGAATGTCGGAAAAGTGTGGGAGGGAAAATCTGCAGGAAGAATTAATCTGAATACATCAAATGGTAAGAAATGAAATTGATTACAACTAATAATTGCTTATAGATTAAAGCATCAAGTTTTATGGAACAATAAATTGAAATGAAGCAGTGAAATACATACTGAACCCATTAAATCATATTTACAAATAATAAGAAGTAAATATACTATATCTTAAAATATTTATTTTCAAAGATTAAAAAAAAAAGTTTATTCTTCCGATACTTTAAAATATTTTCTATTTCACTGTATTTAATACAAGTTTTTAATTCTTAAAATGTATAAACACATTAAATTATTATTATTAAAAGAAGTAAGTGAAGAACAGTTTATGTAAGGCAAACTGTTTAAAATGTATGACAGTATTTCATTTTCATTAACAAATTTAAAAAGAGAAGTGGTAAAAATAATCAAAGGATGGAAAGTTCAATAATGAATAAGTGCAATGTGACAAAAGAATGTTCAAATTACCATTAATACCAGACGAAAAATCTCAGCGTATTATGGAAGAAAGAAAACAAACAAATGTAATCATATACCATTATTGTTTGTTGTGAAACAATCTTCAAGAGTATCTGCTTGTAGTATATTAGTAGATTCTTTTGTTATTGATTTAATCACAGTGAAATATTAATATTATTAATACTGAAGTAAAGCAAAACTTAAATACACTTTAAAGTGAAGACTTAGTACAAAATACATGTACTCACCTGTAAAAAGTATCTTTGTAAAAAATCTTAAATGTACAGTCAAAAATGTAGGGTAACACCAAACGCCTATATTATATCTATCTTTATGCAGTGTCAATGAATGTGTTTATTACAATACATGTATGCCAATACTGTACCTAAATAAAATAGATATTGGCATGTTTTGCAGATTTTGTAGTTAGTATTAAAGCTTAACTGCTACTATATATCATACTCAGTGTTCTCTTTCAACCATATTTGAGTGATGTTTAGTAAAATGGATGAAGTTTAAACCTATATCCTCTCTGATCTCCTTATATCATCTTCCTTGCAAAAGTAATCTAACAAATCACCTAATTAACACTAACCTGAATCAACCAGACAACACCTTATAAATATTATCTAACATGAATGCTTACTAAAAGTTGATTCTGGTGACTAGTACATTTAATTTATCTGCATGTATATAATACTGTAACAGGTCATTGGTGATAGAGCAATTTTACATTGTCACCAGTGATGTCTGTTTTTCTGGTACCACACAATGGAGAGCAATCCTTTTTATTATTTACAATAAATAATAATAATAATAATAATACTGAAGATTGATGAAAGAAAACATTTGATGAATAAAACAGCACACAATTAGTAAAGTATATACATAAACATAGATACTGTACAATATATATACACCAAGACAATTTTTAATAATTCAACTTCATGCAATATCTTATAAACATGAAACCCATCACATACAATTCAGATATTTTATATATTTAATTTATATATATGTGTGTTTACAATATAACAATTTTAATAGCACTACTAAAATAATCAGTACCATCTATCCGAGAATCACAAATTACAATAAATATGAGATTTTTAATCCACACTTTTGAGAATTAAGCTGTTATTGTGAAACAAAAACACACATGATGTGCCTGATTAGTTGCGTTTGAAAAGCACCCGTTAATCAGACTGCGAAGGTTCAGTATATGAAATGAAAACCGTACTTTGCTGTTGTCGGGATCACAGTAGTCCAGCAGAGTATCACAGAAGTGGTATCCCAGGGCCTCGTAGTCTGCCATTGAGAAATGGTAGCCTTTCTTCTTTCCTATAGACGACCCACAGAATGTTGCCTGGAGATTATTAAAATAAAACAAATGAATAAAATACAAACTAAACAAATCAATACGTTTTTTTTATTTCATAAATCATTCAACATATTTTTTATTTGTTATATTGGCATCAGATTCTTTTTTTTAATTAGATACATTCTTACAGGGCTTGGCTGAAACAAATTAGTTAAAGTAAGTCTGAAGATTACATTTGATGATTTTAATTTACAAAAAGAAATATAAAATAGTATCCTGGAAATATTGTGATCATTTGTGTGACTTACTTCCATTGTGTAGCTGTTCATGATACCCATGTTCCACATGACAATTCTGCCAGTCCCTTCCTTGCTCTTCTGAACCTTGAACTTGCAGTGATCGAAACTGAACTGAAACAGCAAAGAAAAAGAACAATTTTGCAGAAGGTATCTTATAAAACAGTGAACCTCTGTATATATTTAATCTGTAATCTATCATATTTAAGATAAATTTTCCCTTTAGCAACAAATAACTGTTAGTAGAAATATTGCACTATAATGATCATAATGATAGATAAACATTATTCAGACTAAAACTTCCAGTTGCATGTCATGTTAGGGGGATGTTTACACAGAAACAACCTGATGGTCGAGACAAATAGAGAGCCAATGTATCAGGATCTCATGACACTCCAGGAATTATTTACAATTATTTAACAGTTTTAGTAACATCTTTTCATTTATTTATATATTTATTTATTTATTTATTTAATGGCACACTCAATACATTTTTTACCAGTTATATCAGCATCAGAAATGAAAAAAACATAGTGTCTACTAACAGGTATCAATCTCACTAGGCCCTTTTCCCACTAGCCTATCTAGGTTCTGTACCTTTTTATTAGTGGTTATATCAGTAATATTAAACACAGAAGAAAATATCCCACTGATTTAATGCCATAACTCGATCCCACACTGACCATGCTTCCAATGGGCACATACTATTAATGAACTATGTCATCACTGATCCAAAGACTGAATTTGGATGCTTTTAAAAAACCTTTCACATAGAAATCCTACATAATAACCTCAAATATATACAAATATATTAGATCATATACTAGTAGTTGCAGTTCTCACCTTGTCTGGTGCATTTTTGTTGAGCATGCATGGGAATATTCGCTCCCTGAGGCGACGCTGAGGGTTGTGTCTGTTCTCACAGCCGTATATGAACACGTTGTTCTTGCGACTGTGTCCGTGCAGATCACAGTACACCACAATCTCCCTCTCTTGCAGCAACCTGCTCATAATGGATAACTTATAGTATTAGAAAATATGTAGGTTATAGAAACAACTTAATGTCAAAGATTTGACACTTTCATGATTTAATTGTAATTTTATGCTGTCAGATGAACACAGATTTTTATTTATATATAGGTAGCTATATATGACTGTGATATATGCAATAAAAAAAGAAGAAAAAAGAAAAAAGTTAAATATGGAATAAAATGTAAATTACTGAATTAAGAAACAATAACACATAATAAATTACAATTGGAGATTAAATACAATACAAATTTGTGTGCCATTTTAAACTGAATGATTATATTTACATACCTTTATTATCAATTGATAGTTCACACATATTGTAAAATTATTTAACCATCCACATACAAAACACATTGTAACCATCTAACATAAAAATGCTACATCACTAATGACCCATTACTTTGATGTGCTATATCAATCAGACCCAAACCATTCTTTAAAGAAAAAGTTTTTACTGTTTATTATTTATAAATCTATCATGCCCTGTAATAACTAGTTAATTAGATGATTCTAGCTGTATCACAAACTTTTGAAATGATCAAACCAGTTTAGTGAAACAAAGAAATATTCTATTTGTAACAGGTCAAGTTGAGTAAAAAATCACTGAACCTTTATTGCAGTTAACCCATTTTATTTACAAACTCTCTCTATATCACTGTTAAAATATGTGTGCGGTGTCACCTTCTGATCATGTTCTTGGTGTGCCACACTGACGGGTATGAGTCTTTGAGCACCGTCTTGTAGTTCCTGTTGAGATCGCGGCCTGTGAGGGAGCACCGGTAGTTGCCGACAATCACGCCATCTGGGTTCATCATGGGAACGATTTTGAAGATGAACGTGTCTCTCAGCAGCTGTCAACAGTTGGGTAATAATGAAGATTTATTTCATGAATTCAAGTCAATTCATCATCTGCATCCTCATTCTAAAGCTGGTTTTAACATTTAACATTGCTGATATTGTTATGAAAAAATTAAAGCATATAACTCAATTTATTTACTTCCAGAAATTGCATTATCAACAATTTGACGAAAACTTTAAACCAAATGGAACTTAACACACTCACTTTGGCATCAGCAGAAGTTCCAGTGAGGTAGTCTAGGAAGCCCTTCATCATCAGACTAGCATTGCTTTCACCTGGGTGTACACGAGCAGTCAGAACCACCGCTTTCTTGTGCTACAATACAACACTTAAATATTACTATCAGAATCAAGACTCAGTATAGCAACTCAAAACATTTTTATCATGTCGAATGTAGTCCAAACTTACTTATTTAAAAAGTGCAAAATACACAGAGGTTAACCACACATAGTGTTTGATTTTAAAGAGTAATATTATAAAAGCATGTGCATAAATTGGCTCATATTCAGGTCTATTTCAAGCAGGTTGTTTCATCAACTATCTATTACATTTTATCATTGCTAAGCCTATGAAAATACATCTCTAAATAGACAATGTGAGATTACTAACATAACCACTACAAGATCAGTAACATTTTCCACTCAATTAAACTTTATCTGAAATCTGAACATGTTACAATCTATGCAAAGATGCATGTTTAACAGAAATGCAGAACACAGTATTTCCCATACCTTGATGTCTTCAGGGTTGGTGGATGGTGAGGTGATGGTGAGAACGTACACCAGGTTTCCAGCCAGCGTCCGACACAGAACTCGCTGCTTGCAGATCTGAGCTTTCATTGGATCATTGGCAAGTTCCAGCAAGTAATCCTGTGATCAGAACAATTAAATACATCAATACAACTTATTTACTAAACAGCAACTTCATTTATGATATTTATTACAGCATCTAGACTTTTATTAGAGAATAAAATGTCCAATAAATCCATTCAAATAAGGAGGTATTTTTTTTTATAATAAAAAAAAATAGTATGAATAATTATTTTTAAAAAAAAGAAGAAGAAGAAGAAGATTATAGTGATATTCGACTAACTTCATAATTGATGATTATAAAATAATGCTTCAAGATAATAAAAAGAAGAAGAAAGTAACCTGAAGTACAATATAATTCCATGTAAATCCTTTCTGTGGTTTAATAAGTAACAATCATGTTTCAAATAACCCTTACCTGCAGGTTTGTGTAGGTGTATGGGTAACAGTGTGCGAAGTAGACTGTATCATAGTTGTGGTTCATCACCACAGAAAATGACAAAGAGTAGAAAGGGCGTTCTCCTCTGGGTGTCTCATACCTGGAACAAATCAAACAATTTCAGTACAATTATAATAGACATTAATTAATAACAAATAAAAACATCATAATAAATGTTAGTCTTAAACTGTGACTTATAATGTTTTCTGATTATAAATCATTTTGGATTTCATGAGAACAGTGCATTTATTGAAGGATACAAGAGATTTTCAACAAAAATAATAAATAAGCTGTTTGTCCAGTTGGTCCTCAGAATGTTTGTAAAACCTATGCTTAATTTAATATTACAAGAAAAGATTGTATACCGTACTATAAAGTAAACTGGAATTTACATTAAGGTAGATCTCATTTAATATTTGTCAGAATAATATAATACAAAACACAATGAATACACATTGTTAATACGTAAAATGTATTATTCAATATATAACATCTAGGAAACATGATTTTGTAAAAATAGTAACAAATGCCTTCATATATAAATTGCTTACTGTACACAGTGAATCTTAATAACAATAGATTCATATAATTTTATATGAAATACAAAGTGGTGTTTAAACTAAAGCAACAAAGAAGAGATGCTTACAAAAAACCTATTCACAGAATTCTGCCTGGCTGCTTCAATAGCCTAGTGGTGATTTCAACTGCCTTTCACACACTGACACAGTCAGTCGGCACTAGGGTTTTTAAATATTAAAATGTTTCCCATTCTGATGTAACCGTTAATAAAAATGTGTTAAGTGGATTGTTAAACACAAAAATATTATTTTATAATTCTGCCCAGACATTATTTCAGTCAGCTGCTGGAGCGACTCACTTGAGGTTATTCCTGTAGTACTTGATGTCGAAGCCCGCCCTCACCCAGCCTATCTTCTTCTGCAGCGCATCCTTCTCACTGTACATCACGGGCTTCATCCCGCAGTTGTACAGGCTGTCAGACTGAAAACACAGGGCCATGTCTATATATACTGGTGGTATAACAACAATGGACCACACACAATACTTTAATAGAACTGTGTGAGCAACTAAACAACACAACAGCGAGAGCGAAAGAGAGAGAGAGAGAGAGAAAGAGAGAAAGAGAGAGGGGGAGACAAACAGACAGTAAGACAGACAAATAAAGAGAAATAGAGAGAGACAGAGATTAAATGTTAATAATATGTATATGAACAAAACACTGTATGACTATTTACCTTGATGAAATTAATAATGCTGAATCTGTATTTGACATTGGCACGAGTGTTTTTCACCCGGAAGTAGAACCACTGGGTGTGTTTGTTGGTATAGAGATCATAGCGCAGAGACAGTTCATATTCAAATTCACCACTGGAAAACAAGACAGTTTTTTAAACTAGTCTGTAACCATAGTTACCCGTTAAAATATATTATTGTTCAGCTATTACTTAGTATATACATAATAAACTCGAAAGCCTCTCTTAAAGCTTTTTCAAGTCCATTTTGTTTCATTTCACATTACTGTAAAATCTAATCATCTTCTCTTATTTTTTTGCTGTTGAAAATCATGATGCTTAAATATGACACAGAACTATTGAATATTACGATGTGGCTATATATTTGTATATTAAATTGAAATGTAGACTAAACCACTCAAGTATTCTTCAGAGGTTCCAAAATACATCAATAGCTCTTACAATAATGTGAATACACAGATGTTTTATACTTACACTTTGACAGCCTTGGCGAGATTGCCGCTTTCAAACCTGGACTCGAACACCAGGGTGGTGTCTTCCCGGGAGTTCACATCAACACTGCACTGCTCATAGGCATCTTTAGCACCACCAACTCGTGACCGCACAAACTAAAAACAAAATAAACTTAAAGCTACTATATCAAAAATATTTTTATTATTTATACAGTTAGAAAAGATGATCCAGTTATGTTGTCTAACTGGCACACTCCACACCAGACTCATTACAGGTCACATACAAATGCGCTTATGTTGGTACATGTTCTTTCACAGTGGGACCCGCTTTGCTTAAAGAAAATGGCAAATGTTTTATTTAGCATTTAACAATATGCCATGATAGTAAAGGCTAGCGAGTGTACTTCTGCTACTGCAGTGCTTGATGTTGTATTAGTAACCAGTTTTAAAACATGGTAAATTAACAATGTAATTTTAACTTTCAATTTTCAACTTTCAACCCAATTACTGAACCCAAACATCAGAACATCAGATGAATGAATGTTTAACGACACTCCAGCACAAAATACAAATCAATCACTGGGTGTCAGAAAAAGGTATAAAATTAAATAATTAAATATATTTTCAACATTAATGTAGTAAAAACACAGTGCATAGAGCTGTGTAAATTACACTATCACAGTTCACTTCAACCAATACATCACTCCAAACAAATCCACTAATCAAGCATCCACTTCTCATACATCTCTCTATTCATCCATTTGTTTTCTGTTCCATGAGTTACATACTTTGAAAAGTGAAAGTATTTTGAACTCACAAATATCAAAACGTAACACTACATCCGGTAAGGTTGTAAAGAGGTAACATTTTACAAATCAAACAGAACAAATAAATGAAGAAAACAGATAACTGCTGAAGTAATGACTTACAAATGTATTTTTTGGATCATAGTTGAACACACACTGACCACCATGTTCTTCCCCACGCACCATAGGTGTCTTCTCAAAGCCAGCTACAACAAAATAAATCACAAAGTAAATAAATAAACAAACAACAACAATAAATTAGAACTACTACTAGTAGTAGGAGTAGTAGTTGAAGTAGTGGTGGTGGTAGTAGTAGTAGTAGTAGTAGTAGTAGTAGTAGTAGTAGTAGTATAGTAGTAGTAGTAGTAGTAACATAACAGATAAAACAAATTACAACCAACAATAACAAGAGACTGTATTATGTTCCCATATAAA
>JAUTBW010103375.1:0-15981 GCA_032361425.1 Peltospira smaragdina | reverse complement strand
CAGTCATATGATCAAACCCACATGGTGGATTCTAATCCGACTAAGGAGCAGGACATAACTCATAAGTAGAGTATACGCTCATGGTGTTTTGGGGGTTGTCAGATCAATTCCACATGGTGGAGCCACTGGGCTATGACTAATTCGACAACTGGTATGTGCTATCATGTCTGCTGGATAGTGTATATAAAAGATCCCATGTTATTAATTGGAAAGAGTAGCCAATGTGGGTGCGGTTGGTTTTCTATCACAGTGGTCCTCAACCGTATGTTTGATGGCATATAACGACAGATAAAAACATCTGAGTGTCATTAAATACTTCTCTCTCTCTTCCTCTCTGTCTGTCTGTCTCTCTCTGTGTGTGTGTCTCTCAAAAACAGACATTTCAGTAATTTAGAGAGAGAGGTCTGTCTGTCTCTGTCTGTCTCTGTGTGTGTGTGTGTGTGTGTGTCTCTCTCAAAAACAGACATTTCAGTAATTTAGAGAGATATCTGTCTGTCTCTGTCTGTCTCTCTCTCTACATAACCTACTAGATTGATCAGTAGATGCTTCTCTTCCCTCTACTATTCGCAATTTTTACCAGATTTTACAGCAAAAATAATTTAGGTAACAGAAAACCGATTACTTCTGCTTGCTGAACCAAGTCCACTAAACAACACTTTAATGCGATATTACAGTAAAAAATAGCTTAAGATAACGGAAAGGTAATTATATTTCCTTGCTGAATTAAGTGTAATGTTTGCTTCATTCTGTGGAAATGGCCAAAAACTAATAATTATGGAGAAAGCAACATATAATTGTGTGTTTTTTTAATTCTCAAAACACTGATGGTGCCTTTACCAAAATATATATAACTCCATTAGTTCTGGATTAAAGGTGGATTCAGTGAAATATTTTTATCATTTAATAATTTAGAACAGTTCATCCAATTATAAGCTGTGTATAAATCACAGTCACTGTGCACTGCATTTGTTACACCAGTTGTTTAAATTTACCATTTCAAAACTGGATCAATATCGGTGACCTGCTTTGAAATCTTCCAAAGATGCTTGTGCACAAGCTAACAAGTGATCACATGATTTACAGCTATTTTGACTGATGATACCATTGACACCCACTACACACATTCTGTTTGCTTCATTAAATAATAGCACATCTCATATATGCTGTATATTTGAACTTAAAATTGGGTTTATAATAAATATGTTCCAGATATCGTATGTTTAAAATGTTTCAATAAATGTGGGTTTCCTACTACACCATTATTCCACAGCAACACTGGATATTTCATGACAAAATGTCACAGAATTCAAAGGAGGGTGACACATTGAAGACATTTTGAGATTTTTTCCAAAACCGACCATAATATAGACTAAAACAGAGAATACCACTTTGTGAATGAAAACCACTGACAAATAATTCTCAATTGCAAAAAAAACTTATTCCAGTTCAGCACATCTGCATTAAAATTATATATCAGTGTCATAAAAGATTAATTTTACCACAATATTTACAATAAAAACAAATGCTTGCAGTAGAATAAGGATAGCCCTACTGTATTTTTCTGTTTCCAGACAAAATTTACAACATCTTTAAAATTCAAATCCACATTATTTATGTATTAAGATACAAAACCAGTACACTTAATCTTCTGATCAACAATAAAAACAAAAGATCAAACACAAAATCATATTCATTGTGCGTTATCAGCTTTCAGACCACAAGTTTTATTTTTTGTAAAATCAAAACAACTCGATGTAAATCAGAATTATTGACATTAGACAGCAGAGTAACAAAAAATTACAAAGTGTATCAAAATAAAATAAAAAGAAATAGGAAAGGCAGTATCGCCCAAGTATAGCACTGTAATATATATGTAAGTTGAAATTTAAAATCTTTTTGGGTTTAAAAAAAAAAATCAAAATATACATGTATATTTTTGGATAGGGTAGCTTAATGTAAACTGGTGCAGTATTACCTCATTTACTTTTACCAAATTTGAATTTAGTTGTTATTTATACTAAATATTCTGAGCATATTCTGAAAATGTAGCACATTTATTCATGTACATAAATTAACCACACACAAGAAAATTGTACATGATGAAGTTAAAATATATTTTTATTTTGGTCTATTCCTATATCCAATGATATCCTTTTCACACTGTGTTATATTTGTTTTATCATTTCTTGTGTTACAGTAACAGTACATTCTTGTATTCAGATTTCTCTTACAAAACACTCACTATGAAATGTTAAAAGATTACTGTGTATATGTACTTACAAAACATTTGCATCGTGATCTTGTACTCAAAGCCATATTCCATGTAAAAAGTGTTCAAGTAAGATTTTAGCTGTACGGTATAAGCTGGGCTGATTTTTTAATGATTTTTTCAAACATGATGATTCTTGATTCCGATACCAATGTTAAGTGAGCAGTACTATCTAGTTAGCAATATTCATTTGGATAATATATGTAGTAGTTACCTCATTTCTTTAGGAGAGATTCATCTATCATCATGGGCATTTTTAATCAGTATTTTATTAGCCAAATCAAGGAACATTTTGCTTTCAATTTTTTGACTAACACAACTGTAGTGCTTGATAAATTCTATTTTCAATTAATTATTAAATGATTAAAATTGTGTGGTGATTTTTTTAATCTGTGAGGAAACTGCAACACAATACTTGACAAAATATTTAATTAATATTTTCAATTCAAACATTTCCTTGATACTGACTTTTTTTATTTAATGATACATTCAACATATTTTATTAACGGATATACTGGCATCAGAAAACATTTTAATTAGACAAATTTCTAGTGTCTTTGACAGCATGTCAAGCAAACGTTTTCACCATTAGAATATGGAGATGTTTTTGCCTTGCTATTGATGTCTCAACATAATTATCATCGGCTGAGAACCACACTGTTCTATCTCGTCTTTTTGTGAAGTGTCCATTTGACTTTGTTTTTTGTCTTGACAGTTCAGATCACAAGCATGATTATAATGGGATATATCCGTATTCAGCTTTATTGTATCTACATATTAATTACACTAAACTGCAAACGTTACATCAACTGTTTCTCAAAATGTATTCTTTTGGAGATAGAACAGTGTGGTTCTCAGGCAACGATATGGTTAAACATCTGATGCTGAAATCAAAAGATTTATAAGTACCGGTACATGACCAGAATTGTGTACAGAATCAATATTAATACTAATAGTAATACAACAGATTTTTATGCACATATTAGTAGTACATGTTTGTTGATAAGAATAGCTAAAACTATATTAAGCATCTATTCTAGCATATCACTTTCAGTTACTACTTTAGAAAGATGGCTGTTTTCCGGGTGTGATAATGAATTAAATTCAATGATAAGAATATTACGATAGTGATGACGAATGAAATGATCGCATGCGTAGTTTGTATTTCAAACTGATTATATTAAGCCTAACACACATGGCAATTTATACAGTTTTTCAAAAACAAACTCTATGCTTAGGTTCATTTTGTTTTCCGTATTAATTAACAGAAAACAAGAAACATAGTTTTGCAAAATCTGATTCTGTTTTTGAAAAACAGTGTTTGTTTGCCATGTACATTTTCAGCTTTAACAATGAAATTTGCATAAATATTATAAAAAAATTGAATTTCACATTAATTTGTAAAAGCAAACTGTCACCAAGCATAACAGGACCCAAATTTTTGAAACTATCTTTCTACTAAATGTCGTAACAGAGGACACCACAACATATTTTGATACGGACTGCCATGATTTAAGATAATTTTACAATGCTGTAGTGCTAAGACTGCTTTAAAAAATCTGGATCCTGGTTCATAAAATTAACAGCTGATGATTTTGTAAGTAAATTATTTTGACCCCAATAACAAACAGAACCGTGGCAGGTAGAATTTTCTAAACAGCAGTGTAATTTTCTGTTGTTGATGTTCATTATATACAAGCTGTCTTCACACATAGGCACATCATACTGTATTTCGTTAAAATTATACAGCCTGGCCAAGAAAAAACAAGAGTAACAAAAGCTTTCCAACTTCCCCATGACTTCAAAGCAGTAGAAAGCAAATGGCCTGCGATGATATCGGTAAACTGCACTGATCAGCGTAACTCATTTACTCCGACACGAAGGTTCATCAGCTTTAATCCTCAGTCAACTGCAGGGGTGGATATGGCAGCCATGTTCAAATATTTCTTGGCAAATAGAAACATTCTGAAACAGAAAAACTAATTTATAAATTTTTTGACAACAATATAATTATTCATTAATTCATTAATTCATTAATTTATTCATTCATTCATTATTTATTTAATTATTTAATTATTTAATTATTTATTTATTTATTTATTTATTATTATTATGATTTTTTTTTATTCATTCATTCATCCATTTATTTCTTTATTATTATTATGATTTTTTTTAAAATTATTATTACGATTTTTTTATTTTATCCATTATTTATTTATTTGGGAGCTGGATGACTCGTCCACCGTACATTTCGTCCACAGACGATTCATCCACAAAATATTCACCCACCAACGCACCTCGGACGATTCGTCCGCAACCAAAAATGGACGAAACGTCCGTATAACAAACTAACAATCTGTCACTACTAGTTCTGAATGACCGGTTATATATTAAACTGAACATTACAGTTTTTGCATGATCACAAAGAATTACAATAAATAATAATTTTAATATACAAGAAGTGTTTAAAGTTTTATAATAAAATCAGTGGACGAAATGTATGTGGACGAATCATCCATATAACAAACTAACAATCTGTCATTACTAGTTCTGAATGACCAGTTATATATTATACTTAGTATTACAGTTTTTGCCTGGTCAATGATATTTATAATAAATTATAATTTCAATGTATAAGAAGTGTTTAAAGTTTTAAAAAATAAAATCAGTGGACGAAATGTACGTGGACGAAACGTCCGTATAATAAACAAACTATCTGTCAATTACTCGTTTTTAATGACTTCACAACGGTTACATATTAAACTGATCATTACAGTTTTTGGATGATCACAGTGAAATTACAATAAATAGTAATTTTAATGTAGAAGAAGTGCTTAAAGTTTTTAAAAAAATAAAATATATATAATCAGTGGACGAAATGTACGTGGACAAAATGTCTGTATAATAAATTAACAATCTGTCAATTACTAGTTCTGAATGACTTCAAAACTGTTATATGTTAAACTAAGTGCTACAGTTTTTGCATGATCACAGAAATTATAAGAAATAATCATTTTAATGTGTAAGAAGTGTTTAAAATTTTAAAAGAAAAAATCAGTGGATGAAATGTACGTAGATGAAACGTCCGTATAATAAACAAACTATTTGTCAATTACTAGTTCTGAATGACTTCACAACAGTTACATGTTAAACTGAGTGTTATGATTGTTGGATGATCACAGTGAAATTACATTAAATAGTAATTTTAATGTAGAAGAAATGTTTAAATATTAAAAAAAAAAAAATCAAAAAAAAATCAGTGGACGAAAGGTACATGGACGAAATATCCGTATAATAAATTAACAATATGTCAATTACTAGTTCTGAATGACTTCAAAACGGTTATATGTTAAACTAAGCGCTACAGTTTTTGCATGATCACAAAGAAATTATAAGAAATCATAATTTCACGGTACAAAAAGAGGGTTGTTTTTTTTACCAGTGGACGAAATGTATGTGGACGAACTGTTTGGTAGACAAATCATCTCAAAAGCGTACAATCCTGGCCACAGTGAGACATAGTGATACTGACAATCAATAATCTGTCACTGTCTCAGGGTAATAAATATATAAACCAGGTATATAGTTTGTTTGGAGACTATTTTGTACAGATTTAATAAAATCAATGTAAAATAACAGCAATACCTGTGTTCCAGAACTGCTTCTCAAATTCAGACATCTGCCTCCCAATTAAAATTTGAAAAGCAAAGATTGCTCCCCACATTAAAAAAATAATAACTGAGCCTTGTGAAGTGTACATCAGATAAGTTATGCTGTGTCTAAACAAGGGTTCAGGCATGTAAACAGTGTTAAGTCTTCCAAAATTTTTAAAATTAACAAATATTGATCAAAAATAGTTTTAAAAGTGTAACCGTTAAGTGCAATAATTTAACATTTCAGCTTGTAAAACACAAGTTTACTGAAAATTAATATATAAATTGTAAAATTCCAATCAAAATAAAAAGTTAAAATTTATCTCTTTAAAATGGCCACTAGTGATCACATGACTCGCTTTAATAGCTATAGGCCCCACTCCCGTAACATGCATTCTCAATCTGTTTATAAAATGTTCCCAAATTCATTTGTAAAAAGTGCGAATTGGATCGGAAACTATATTCATTAGAAGTGTGCGACATGCACTTGAACTATTGATCTAAAGCAAATAAATGAAGATAACAATAAAATTACATCGATTTAAATTTATAACAAAAATATGTACTTTAACAATAGTTTGTATCCATTCATGCTACATCATTCAACATTTTACATCCTCCATATTTAAAAATAAGTAGTAGGTCATGCACATTGTGGACTGATTACTTTCCAGCACTACAAGGTAAATATTAACCAATAATTCTGTATTTGTTTGATAGAATAATTCGAAACTTGTTTCTGTACGTGATTAAACTGGGTGACAATTACTATTTTGAAAACTGCTCGGAACACAGCCAAAGTTGCAATGGGGATTTCGCCTTAGGAAGATAAACTTTGACATATATCTGATATTGGAAAAGTTTATTCAGGATGAACTTTAGTGCTAGCAATGTACATGAAAAGCCAATTCAAATTTATTAAAATATTTTTGTTAAATATACTTTTTATAAGTATGTTAAAAGCAACATTAATACAGCTGCAACTGTATAAACTCGTGTTTAGAAAATAACTGTACTAATTGGAACTAAAGTAAACGTTTAAATCGTTGAATTTATAGCTTTAAGATGCCACACTTACAGATAAATGCCGACCGGGACCCCATGACAGACAACTGCATGTAGCCGACAGGTGAGAACTTGGTGTATACTCTTGCTTTATTTGTCCTGTTGACGCATCCCATATTTTAAGCACCCCGTCAGGTCCAGAATACGCAAGAAACTCTCCATTTGTAGAAAAAGCCACTGGACAGGCAACCGCCATGTTTCAACACGTGGTGCAAACTGCGCCTGCGTGGCGCTTGTTGTTATATCCGGTTCCTGCTTTGTTGGCGATATCTTTTAGAAATCTTATAATTGAAACAATATTACCGTATAATTACACTAGATTTTAAACTGTATTTTTTTTTTTAATAAGATTCACAAAGATGCATATATGAAACATTTATAGATTATTGCATTGAATGCAGAAAGCACTGTTAAATAAATATACTCGAATTATTTCACGGCTACCGAAAACCATTCTATTTTACTTTTCAAGACTTTTACTTCCGTGTTCACAAAATGTGACAGTGAAGTGTAGCGTCACATGATCACAAAGTGAGAGGACGGTTCTAGTGGACAGGCTGGATAGAGGGTATAATGAAATGCGCTGTTATTTCTTGCGTTACATTTGACAAATGATTTAAATTGTTGCAATGTTGGAGGAGGGTCGTGTTTATGTTTATTATTATTATGTTTATTATTATTAGGGTAGAGCAAGCATTTTTTAAAACACTTTTCAATTACTTTTTTTTAATGTAAACTGAAGCAAATGGATGTAAATAAAGTATAAGATCACAAACAAGTATAATATTTCATCATAATTCTTGTCTAGGTAACATACAAACATGGTTCAGAAACAGGATTCTCAAAAGTCAGTTTTGCAAACTTCAAAAAAGACGTCCACACCTTACTACATCAAAAATTGTAAATTTATTTTAAAAAACTAAAAATATAACAATTTTGTTCATTATTTTAGCTAGTTGTCCTGCAAGTTTTAACTAGTTTGGTCAAATCCTGTATTTTATGTCACTCATCAAAAGTGTTGCCTGTCAAGCAAATTTTTCAATCTGAAGCAGAACAAAGTTATTAAAAAATTTCAAACACTTTTCAATTACTTTTTTTAATGTAAACTGACACATTTTTATATGTCTATGGTTGTTTTAAGATAGAAAAATAGCATAAAAGTCTTCGTTGAAGTTTTCCACATTATAATATATACAAATAATTAACTGCTCTGAGTGATAATTAGTGATAAAGTATTTTTAAAATTGCAATAATTTGAATAAATATTTCTCTTGTCTACAAAAATTGCAAAAATGCTGAAAAACAACAATTCATCATTCTGCTTTATGAAAACGGCCTAATTTTTATGATCAATTCCGTCGGTAATGCTCTAGAAGGCGGAGTCTATAAGCAGGGTAATCGTGTACGTGTTTTCATGAAAATGCCTTTAGAGTAGCGGCCCTTTGCTTGTTCTACGCTAATGAAAAAAAAAAAAATAAAAAAAAAAAAATATATGCAGTGAGCTAATATATAACATAGGCCTAACCTTGTCTCTTGTCTAGGCAGATCCATAGTTCATGGGTTTTATGGGGACACTGTGATGGAGTGTGACATGCTTTGATGAAGCACACAGGACTGTTTTTAGCTGTTATAATGAAGTGACTTGTACATCTTCGCTGCCTTTGTAGGCTATACATTTTGGCAGAATAAGGTTTATTAGGAAATTACCATCAAATTGTATTGTGCATATTTAATGTTGTATCTACAGGTGGCGGCTATTAATAATAAATAATATGTCCAAACTACTTTATTATAAATTAGTAGCCCTTATTCTTAAAGATCCGAAAGTTCCTATATTACTGGTTATTGCCAACCAGCTAGTGCGCAGGCCTGGAAAACCAACGATATAAACAATAACAATCAACCTGTCTATATTGTGACTAGGTATAAGGATCAAAATGGGAAACTATTAAGTGATAATTGAGATTACTTCTGTTTGGGAATACACTTTAAGAGAATGGGGCTTGTTACAGGCCCAAAAATATATGGTCGATTATCCCCTGATTATCTATTGAAGTGTTTAGCCTAACTTTAGGATGTTATTTCACATTTGCCTTTATATGAAAAGGATAAGTACTTTGGAGCAATGACATTGGTATATTTTCAAAATATAAAATTGTGTTCAAAATATAAAATTATTCACTAAGAAATGAATTAAGGAAAAGCTATATGTAGGCCAACATCCAAACATCCTATATTTCCATTAAAATTTGCTGTCAGTATATAATATTTGAAAGCAATTAACAACCTGAAAAAATATGTTATTAACAACTTAAGTTGTAACATCTAATTTAGGGTTGTTTAAAAATGAAAGATTGGTTTTATTATAAATTTGACGTAAACTGCTTATGCTTAACCATTTTTGTTCTAAACTTCAGCTTTTTTTCTGAGAAGGGAGAAGTAATTTTTCCTACATTAAGCCAAAATATCAAAAGTTAATATTCGATATGACTGTTGGTTCTAAGTTGGTTGATGTATATATGCATGGGAAGAATGTACTTGGTATATGTATGGGTGGTAGCATTGCTATTCAGTATATCATAAAATAATAATGTTGCTTTGACTGTGCCATTTCAGCTTATGGATCCAGCATTATGGAGCATTCTCATGATGGTGTCCATTATCATGTTTATCGTGCTGCTGTCGCGGTTGTACCGACAGTACCGCCTGCGCCACTATGAGGTGCCCGCCCCGGACGTCCGCGAGGGCCATCAGTGGTTCATGGTGGACACGTTCCCGGAACCGACGTTCTGCAACATCGGCCAATATCAGATAATACATGGAGCCCAGTGTGAGTCGTGTGGAGTCCGCGTTGATGACCACAGCATGAAAGAGGCCAACAAAAAACTCCCATGCAAAGCTCCCTGCTCCACGGAAGAAGTAATGCGGCATCACTGGGTGCAGGGCAATCTGCCACTGTCGAGTAAGTGTGCTGTGTGTTCCGAGGAATGCGGGACTCTGCCTCAGCTGTCGGATCAGCGGTGCTGTTGGTGTCAGAGGACAGTCCATGACCAGTGCATGACGAAGACGAACCTCTGTGACCTCGGCAAGTACAGAACGGAGATTGTTCCACCGACGTGCATTGAGCTACAGTGGACCGGGCTGGGGCGCAAACACCTTATAGTCAAGTCCGTCAAGAAGCCGTCCATCCCCCGGTGGAGTCCACTCGTGGTTCTGGCTAACCGTAAGAGTGGCAACAACGAAGGGGAACAACTCTTGCGGGCATTTCGGTCAATACTTAATCCTACTCAGGTAAATACTCAAGATTAAATTATAATTATCTTGGGATATCGATACAGATGTTACAAAATTACTCAGTTATCTGCAGAAATTTCTTACTGTTCTTTGCTTTCAAAATATGCATTTATTAAATTATATTACAAAGCTCAAAATTCATCCAAAAATATGGTGACCCCCAAAAAGAATATGGACCACTATATTTTCATGTTCAATGACTCAAACTGGCTTTTGGTAGCTCAAACTAATAAAATTCTTGTTACAAAAAAAACTGTTAATTCCATAGACATCAATTAAACTGTTCACAAATTTAGGTACAAGTTGATTTCTCCTGTTTTGAAAATTATGAACAAGATTTTCTGTGGAATAAATTTATGCACAACAATTATTGATAGTAATTTGTATTATAAATAGAATGAAGGTGAACTAAATCAATACTTTATGTGACTAACAGCATTATAATAATATGGCAGCACAGATAGGAATTTGGTTGCTATTGGCGACATGATGACTAGCAGTTTTGAGCCCTGATATTCTATAGACTATTGCCAAATTAATACTGATATGATGCATTAAATAATTATATTAATAGCTGATCCAAACTCAAATGTTTTATTTCAGTTTGAAATAAGTTTGATTGCTAAATGAGTGCTAAGCCTTTTCAGAACAAATTATCCAATAGTTTTGCCTTAAACCATAAATATTTATAAACCTTTGTATATTTGTTGTTAATCATTAATTTAATGTAATCTTCACAGGTGATAGATCTTCATGATATTCCACCTGAGAACTGTTTGGAGTGGTGTCATCTAATAACAGATGTCAGAATTCGGGTCTTGGTGTGTGGGGGAGATGGAACTATTGGCTGGGTACTTAATGCAATTGAAAACCTGAAGTTGAAGGTATGTATTTTGATTTATATTTTCACACGTTACAAATTAGTTTTATCTAATGACACACACAACACATTTTATTTATGGTTATATGGTATTAACATATGGTAACGGTCCACTAATATAAAGAGTGGAAAAAACCTGCTATCAAGGCTACCATTAGATATACAGCCCTTACAATAAGTTACAAACAATTTGTCAGGTCATGTATATGCAGGGATCTCACTGACCCTTAGAAAGTGTATTTTGAAGCATGAAACTCGAACAGGACTCTTATATTTTTTAGTTCACGTAAAATCCTATTATGGGACTCGCTTGAGATTTCACAAGAAAGCTCAAATGACCCCCAATGAAGAGAATCCAGTAAGAACCCTATACATGTATATTTAGCACAAAGTTACATGTATTTTTGATTACTATACCTTATTATCAGAATCCACCCCAGATCTGCATCCTGCCGTTGGGAACAGGGAACGACCTGTCTCGCGTGCTTGACTGGGGGAATGGCTCTAACAGTGACATCGACGTCACTGACGTCCTCGATCAACTCAAGTGGTGTCAACCGGTGTCGCTGGACAGGTGGTATTTAGTTTTAAAATGTATTAATGATGCACTCAGTACCATTATTATTGTTTATATCGGCGTGGAAAACATTTTAATTAGGAAAAAACCTAGTGTGAGTAGTGGCAACCTGACCGCTAGACAGGTGATGGTGTTAATACAAACCATTAGGCCTACTCATACCAGTACAAAGTATATTTTGTTTTTAAGTTTTGACTAGCAAAAGTAATAATTAAATAGAAAATTTATTAGCAACTAGTATTAAATGATTCAGGAATTATGCAATTTTTGTAGCAAATTTGGATGCGATACTGAACAAACTGAACCCTGCAGTTATATTATGTTAGGTGCAAAGAAAACAAAATGCACCAAATAATGAATATTTACACAACAAAGAATTAATATAATAATTTATATTAGTTTAAAAACAAATGTTTTTTCAGATGGAAGATAAATATTGTCCACGAAAAACACTTGCTAATCTCCAGACCTAGTAAGGTAAGAGAACTGTGTAAGGCTAGTGGGTACATGATCATGGTTCTTCTAGATTGTTGTAACTAGTAATAATTAAAGCAGGTAAACAGATAGTGTTTCTGGATCATACTGATCAACTTATGTGTGTACATAGGTAAAGCAAGCTTGAATAACATTTGGAGGATGTTAATTGAAAAGAACATTGTAATGTCATAAGGTAATTTTCTGCATTTACAGTAATAAGAGTAATGTTACATGACAGATAATGTGAATAACTGTAAGATTTATATTGCTGAAGATCTTAAATATGTCTTTTAATATAAATGGTAAATGTTCTGATACAGTGTTCACAGAATTACATTATATGCATTTTTATACATTCAGGATTTTATTTTGTTCTCAGTTTTATATAACTGCAATGCATTTAGAACAATGTGGCCCAACATCTAAGGACATGTATTTTCATACTTGGGCCTCAAAAATAACTGCAAAATTTCTGTGAGTTGTAAGCATCGCTAGTACATTTTCATATTGATTTACCTTATGTGAAAACATATTAAATTTTTTTTTACAACTCCTAGTTTTATATGTTTGTAAATTCTAGACGCTGATCATGAATAACTACGTGTCACTGGGCGTTGATGCTCTGGTTACTCTCAACTTCCACAAGCGGAGAGAAAGCACGCCATGGCTGTTTGCCAACAGATTTGTCAACAAGGTTCGTTTATTTCAGGGGTGCCTTGATAGCTTAGTAGTAGATGCGGCTCACTGTGAACTGGGATCGACCCCTGTCAGTTACCACTAGGGCTTTTTTTTATTAAAAAATATTTTCCAACACTGATATAACCATTACTAAAAAAAAAAAAATTGTTTTGAATGTCTTAAAAAATACTGTGATAGTTTATTTAATGATAACTTATTATAGTGTTGATTTTAAACAATACTTGAATGCAAATATGCAGCAGTGTTTTAGTTTTTTCAGACAAATGCATATTTTATTTCAAACAGATATTGATATACTTGCACTATTAAATTATATTTAATTGTGCTAATTGTTCAGTACAATGAAAAATAAATTAATAAATTGTACCTTTTTTTTTCATGTAAAGGTTGATCTAAATAAGCTACACAATAATTTTACTAAATAATGTGTGGTAGTTTATTCTGTATCCTTTTTGGTATTATAGTTCTGTTACTTCACATATGGAACAAAGGATGTTTTGGAACGAGAGTGTAAAGACTTGCACAAAAAGTTGAAGGTAAGCAGAACACACACACATGCGCTCACACACGCGCACACACACACGCACAGACACACACACAAAATATCTTAGAGAGTGTTTCTACATTTGGCTTGAAATATTTAATTAGAACGTGGAGTTCGGAGTTTAGCAACTGGTAGTGGTATTTATTATTTGGAGACTTGCAAAGTGTCTTATAAAAGGTCTGTGTACGAATTGAATCTACAGAGGGAGATAGCAGAACCAGCTCAGTGGTGGATTGTTTCATACTGGTGTGGTGTAGTCAGCTCTTTCTCTACTGCTGTAATGAAGGTCTTGATATGTAATATCGTTTTTTTATAAAAACATGCCAAAGATGTTTGATTTCTCTAATACACAAGGTTAAAAATAAGTCTGTTTAATAAGACGATTATGTTTTTCAGCCCACATATCTTCATCAGAAAGAAACAAAAACAAGAACAAAATATTACTAAATTACACCTTCAGCCAAAACAAGCAGACTTTCTTTATTAACCTCATGGGAAATAGTATGATATTTACAAACCTCGTGTCGTATTTTGTAGGTAATATAAAAAAACTGGATTCTGTTTACACCAAATCTCTGTGTAAACCGGTCCATTTCTAAAGTCCCGTCCAGCTATTGTAACTCTGTATGAAATTGACTAAACTGGTCCTCTAAACTGGACGACTTTAATGGTATGAAATGAGTCTGGATTAGACAGAGTCCACTGTATGACTATTATTTTGTTGCCCTATGTTATTACTGTGGTGTATTTCTGGTGCAGCTGCCTGTCACACAGTTGACATGAGATTGATCCCTGTCAGGCAGCCACTAGGGCTTTTTCTAATACATTTTAAAATATTTCTGATGTTGATATAACTGTCATTAAAATAAAATAAAAATTATTATATATGATTTATTCAGGTGGAGCTGGACGATGAGGAGATCCTGCTTCCTGAGATTGAGGGCCTCGTTGTGCTCAACATCGCCAGCTGGGGCGGCGGCTGTCGACCCTGGGACCTCGCCAACGACGACAAGATCTTCAGGCCGGCCAGGTGACCAATCAAATCAGTTTACACCTTCGTCTCACACCAGTGACCAATCAAATCAGTTTACACCTTCATCTCACACCAGTGACCAATCAAATCAGTTTACACCTTCGTCTCACACCAGTGACCAATCAAATTAGTTTACACCTTCGTCTCACACCAGTGACCAATCAAATCAGTTTACACCTTTGCCAGTCGTCTATATTTTGTGCTGGTGTGCTGTTAAACAGCCATTCATTTATTGATAATTCATTCATTCGTTCACTGATACATTCATAGATACATTCACTCATTCATTCGTTCATTCATTGCTACATTCATTCATTCATTCACTCATTCATTCATTCATTCATTCCTACAGTCAGTTCACAGTTATTTCAAAAGTTATAAACACGTGTGTGTGTGTGTGTGTGTGTGTGTGTGAGTGTGTGCGCATATATTTCATGCTGCTAAAGCAAAACTAATGTTTTCTGTCTCTTAGACTTATCAACAAAATCATCAATAGTTTTTGTTTTTAGATATATATGAAAATGAACAGCTGTGAGGAATAATGCATATAAAAAATTCCTTGCTGCTAAACAGAAAAAAGTAGCCTATGTAGTGGCAACAGGTTTCCTTTCTCACTGTCATCAAGGTCCTTAACCATATACTTTATGCCATATGACCAAAGATAAATGTGTTGAATGTGTTGTTAAATAGAATATCTCTGTGTTTATCAGGTATGATGACGGGCTGCTGGAGGTGATGGCTGTGTACTCTGTGTTAGTTATGTTAGATATTTACAGTGATATACAGGTGTGATACTCTGTTTGTCAGGTATGATGACGGGCTGCTGGAGGTGATGGCTCTGTACTCCTCGTTCCACATCGCTCAGCTGCAGGTCGGCCTTGCGTCCCCACTCCGTCTCGGACAGGCTAGCAAGGTCAAGGTAAGTTGCAGTTTGTCATTAATATTCTGGTCTTTGTAATGGACATGTTGGTGTAGTATAGGTATTATCGTCTTAATGAATTTGCTATTACAAAGATCATGAATAGTTACCTCCCTTACTTTGCTAGGTCTGTTCATGAGTATTGTTAAATACTCAAAAACTAAATTCTGCTGATTAATTAAGAAAAAATATAACAAAGCAACGCAGAGTTTTAACCACTTAGTTGGTCTTTCACCACAAACACCATAATGATATTCTCAGTGTGTATGGACATCGATTCCACAACTGATCAAAATGATCACATGCAGTGGAAAGTTTCTATTCAAACTACCTTTTATCAAGGAAAGTCTTTCTTTGTGTAACATCACATGATATAAGTATTCATTATATTGTGTAGAATCCATTGTCAAAAACAATTACTATTATTACATGGCAAAGTTATCTCTATCTGGATTAGCTGTTAATAGAAATGTGTTGTGTACATTGTTAAAATAGTTATTATTATTATTATTATTATTATTATTATTATTATTATTATTATTATTACTATTATTATTATTATTATTATTAT
>JAUTBW010103264.1:0-16016 GCA_032361425.1 Peltospira smaragdina | reverse complement strand
TATAACATTTAGCAAGACCCATTTAATATATAGATATATGAATTTAAAAACCTTGTTATAATAACAAATACATATAAAAATTCCCATGCTGGAAACTTACAGTCAGCTGCTGTGAAGTTTGGAAGAGAATCGTAGCTCTTCTCCTGTGTCATAATGTCCTGCATCATGTTAATGTAGTAGATGAATGGTGTGATGCGCAGACCCTTGACTATCACGTCAGACAGATGGTAGGGATACAACATCAAGTGCTCCTGACTGTACTGCATCAGATCTTCATAGTATCGACGCTCATCTTTACGAATTGTGCGCACTAGGAGAAATAAAATTAATGCAAATTTAATATGCAAATTAATTTTTTAACTAGTCTTGTTTATAAAATTATACTTTAAGACGTATTAAAATTAATGACTATTTAACAAATCACTGTTATAAGTAAACTACTTTTCAGTTATTGCTAATTCTCTGCCTGTATAAACTGACTGAAGAAGTCAGAAATGAATGTGAAAATTCAGGATATGTTACTTAATTTATTCTACATTAACTTTTTTTTTTTTTTTTTTTTTTAACACTCATTAGTTTGTATTATATTTGTGGGGTTACTTTTACATGTGAAATAGGGAGACTTTCAATTTTAAAATATAATTAAGAATTTTATATTTTTACCAAGGCTTCCTTTATGACGTAACTGATTCTTCACACTAAATGCAACAACTGCTTTCTCATATTCACGCTGAGAATTTCCAAAACTCTAAAAGAAAAAGAAACAATTCTGAAATATGTATTAATATTTAAGCAACAAAGAAACATAATCTGTATTTCATAAATTTTATATAAATATAAGAAACCTCCATTTCTACAACCTTAAAATGTATACATTTTTTATGTTGTTTTCCTGTTTGGTTTGCTATTTGGGGATTTTAATTCATTTTAATTTCTTTTTTTTTTCTTTTCTTTTTTGTTATTGTTGTTTTGTTTTTCTTTTATTGTTTCACTGAGAGAGATCAATCTCAGATTGACTGCGTGTCAGGTGGGCAATTTCATTACTAGGCAGTAGGCTATCGAGGGACCCTAATTTCAATATCAAAGTAGTAATGATGGTAGCCTACACATATCTGAGTAAACTTAAATGCCCTGGAAATATAATGCACTATTATGCACTGTCATATAGCTTTAGATATTGGTTAAAAATCTCAAACACAGGTTTAACGTAACCAAACTTGAATAACTGTCACTGTCAATGTGACTATCAGTCAGTCGACTCAGTCACAGTCTGTTATCAAAAACGATCTTGTCACCTGCTTAACGTTTGCTGGCAGTTTAGACCATGTATGATTTTGACGGACGTGGGTTTCTAGGTCTGCACTCATTTCGATCACATTAGTTATTACATCCACACTATCTCTGTTTCATTTCATATGCATATACTCTTTTAGCAAAAATAAACTACTAAGCAGACAACACGGATGTGGGCGAAGATATTTTCGATTTACTTCCGCTTCCTGTTATGATAATCTACTTCCGATTATTATCTTCTAAACTGTCATTAATCTAAAGAGACTGGAAAACATTTAACATGTAATAAAATTTACATAAATATTACTAAATGGGTATTTATATTAATATTTCAGAATAATATTCAGGGAACTTAATATGAAAGGAAGAAATATTAATATATAGTATTTCGAACTATAACTTGTTTTATATATAATATGTTTTTATCCTACAACCAATCAAAAGAATAATTAAGGCCAACCAATTATAAACGTTTTTACAAGTGAATTTAGTGATAGTTTGTTGAAAGATGGCCACCGTATCATTTCCTGTTCGAATTTGTACTTTTAAATAACATTTTCCCCCCACTAAATTAAGTAAGAACATTACACTAATATTAATAATTTAAAATAACATTATTCATTACTATAAAATGGTGCAAGTAAAAAAAAAAAATCCTTCCAAATTGTACCTGTATTTTATTGAATTGTGTTGAGCATGTTCTGACACCCAATTATCCAATATCGTCGGTCCGGAATCCGTTAGGCCTACAGTAAGGAAACAATGGCTACAACGCAACTGATTATAATTACACAATCAGTTTAATTATTTGAAATAAAACTTTATTCAGTTGACTGCAAAAATCACTTTTAAACTATAATATTAAGTTACAGTTCAATCCACCAACAGATGAAATGTTTACATTACATCATCTCGATCAGAAACTGTTATATAGGTAAATTTGTCAACAGGTCTACTTGCCAGTTTGCCATATACGGGCATCGAGGTTGTTCTCGCATTCGAGTTATCGCCACTATTTTTTCGACAAACTCAGGTGAAGCAGACGAAACTAATGTGAATTTTTCCTCAAAGCTAAATATGATTTCAGTGCATTGGACTCCACAATCGAAAGGTCTCTGTTGATACATCATTTAAATTAGCCACTGAAAATTTCAAGCTATTTGAAGAAGTAGAACGCCCAACCGAGAGTGTTTTACAGTGACCGTTTAACACGTAAGAGATACCCCTTTTACGATCATATTGGCAAATCTGGGTACTCTGTGATATTTCAAGATGGAGGACGAAACTGGCAAGTGGTGTATTTAAAGCAGTGACAACATTTCGCTGGTGACAAATACTTAACATTTAGATGCAGGTTGTTACTATTATAGAATATTATTTTTAATTGTTGTTACTAAATGAAATAATGATCGCTTAAAATGCAATTTCATCATTTTGTTTCTGAAATAACATTTTATTGGGGGTTTTCTTCATTTTATCAGTAGTAAAACTTTCCGGTTCAGAAATATTTTGTTAACAAAGTTCATGTATGAGCAGATACATAATAAACAAGCTGTACGTAAAATAGGATTGTTCCTGACCTAAAACAGCTTTTGACCGATAGGGATACACAATGAATAGAGCAATAGCCAATGAGGGTCCAGCGAACTATTCTGCTAGGTGGTGCTGCCTGTTCTACTAGGACACAGAGTGTTTACTATCAAACCTTACGAAAATGTGCTGTTTTGCATTATGTTTATTTTCATCCCTGAAAACTAATACTGTGATAAAACAATGGCCATCTTACAAGCAACATTAAATGCTTGTGATCTGAAAGTTTCAGACAAAAATATTTATTTAATAGAACAGTAGGTATCATGTTGTACCAGGGTATCGAGTGAATGAAAAACTCATAGCCAAGTGATCATATAAATAGCAGCCAATGAAAATACAGATAGCAGACACACCTTCTCTAGACTACACAGAGTCATTCACTCGGGTATTGACATTTGTGAATGTGAATATGGCTCTAGTGTGATAATAAAAGGATGAAATGCTAAGTATGTAAGCTTTGATGTTGCCTATTAACTCAGGCATGTTACATCACTCAAACAATACAACTGTGTCGCTGTTAGACATGGAAGGGTAATTAGTAGCTTGACTGGCTCGAAATTAAGTGCATGTATAGGGCATGTTGTCTATGCTAAATATCTCATCGAAATAACATCTGTTTGTTTATCATATCTTACAGTTATCAAAATGAGAAGTCTTATTTCTAGTGTAATAAATATAGATGTATATCTCTCATTCTGTCTTGCATGCTACTGCAAAGAAAATAGCATTATTTGCGTGTGTGGCATACGCGAATGTCTTAGTTCTCAATATTGATACCCATATATATGCTTTTTCCACCAGACCCTCATTAAAGGCGATTTATTTTTAGTGCCGGGGTGTCGTTAAACATTCATTCATTCGTGTTGATCATGATAAAAGAAAGAGGAATGTTTTATTTATCAGCACATGACAACAATTATTGATGGTTGTGTAGGATCAGACATGGTTAATTGTCATTATGATAGCATAATGTGAAAGAAAACTTGCTTCTTCAACATACTAATTTTTTCCATCTAATTAACAGCAGTTATTGCCTGAAACTGAAAGAATTCCATCAGTGATGTTCACAACTCTAATTTCCTTTTCCTCAAATGGTTGAATGTAATTGAGTTAATTAATACACCTATGATGAATGATGATGAACTAGCCCTTTGAAAACTGTTGTATTAAAATTTACCATTTGTAGATGAAACTATTAAATTCTACTACTACTAGTAATACTAATGCTAAAAAGAATAATAAGAATAATAGACCCTAATCATAAATTCTTTAAATGACAGTTTATATGCCTGTGTTATTATTTTGGTTCTATTTCAGAAAAATGGGAGAACTAGCCACCGAGAAGCATCAAGTTTTGAGCCATGTGTTTTATCAGTATGACAGTAAAGGAATTGGGGAGCTTTCCCCAGTTCAAGTCCAGATTTTACACGCTGATATCAGAATGGGAGGAATCAGTCTTCCACAGGTTATTTACTAATATTAGTTATTATTTAAAATAATTATGTCCAAGGTTTGTACAGGTGTGCATGGCTCCACATGCAATAAAACAAACATTTGATTTATATTTGCCATATACATATGCATCTTTTAGTCAAAAACCTTATATTTAATAAATTATCTTTTAACTCTCAAAACATTTATACTTTGGATACAGTTTTGGGATATAGTGCATATTTATGATTTATGGAACTAAAATAAAGTTTTAGTCATGAAGATATATAAACATCAAAGAACATAATTTTGAAAATGTGTCATAGAAACTGGGTCATTGAACTTAAAGGTATACTATCATAGATCATTGACCAGTTTAATGATCAAACTAAATATTACTTGAAAATATATGTATATTAGATTTGTCCCAAAATTAACCTTATAAATTTAACCATCTACATATCCACCAATTTATTAACAGTATATTTCATAAATAATTTAATAGTGATGACAGTCTATAAATCAGGAACACACCTGCTATTTGGATTACTGTGCTGTGACATACTATAACTTGATCCACCATGATGTAATTAAAACACCTACAGTAATAACAATATTGTTTGTTATCAAAAATGAATATACTTTTCATTTATAATAAGTAGTAGAGAAATGAAGACCTGTAAATCTATAACAGTAAGCCTTTAAGAACTAGAGACTATAATTTAGGAATTTTTATTGCAGGTGTTTGCGTCGCTCAGCTATGCGTGTAACTCTGGATCATCGTGCGTTGAGAGTGAGTTGTACGACCTCCTGCAGGAGATGGACCGACGCTATTTTCTGCTGCAGAACCTGCGCTGGGAGTTCTCTCTGCTAGACAGGGAACAGCGGGACACCATTACAGAGGAAGAGGCCAGGTTGCTGTTAACACATACATTCTGAATTTAAAAAATTAGTATTATCATTACAATGGATTTACAGTTTTTGGAGTAATCATTCTTGGAGTAATCCTTCCGTTTCTGAATACTGTGCTACACAGACTACTGGGCTTATAGAATACAGTGGCCTGACACTAATGTCAAAGGAGTTTTACATTTGCACCAGTATATAATTACCAAACAGTGAATTTTAAGTATGGCAAGTGTATTTTCAAACCTATTGAACTTATGGCAAGTAAAATATAGAAAACTTCTAGAACCGCTGAAGAATAGTTGGTCTTTAATAGTGGACAGAATTATTGAAAATGTCAACTTTTTTATATGTCCTGTGGAATGCACCACCACCCTTTGTGTAGGTCCAGTTTGAGCACATTCTGTTTGCAGGTTTTGTGAATGTGGTAGCAAAACTATTTTTAACATAAATATCAAAACTCAGTGTGTAAGTTTAGCAATGTTGCATAATTTAATTTAATTTCTTTTTACTTTTTAATGGACTGATTGAGAAATTAATAAAGCCTGGATGTACTTTGAACGGTTAAAAAGACTAACCAGGCAATTTTGGGATAGAAATGATTTGAAATTTACTTTGGTTAGTGGTATATATTTCAATTATTTTTTTTGGATTAAATATATTACTAGGTCCAGTTGCTACCTAATCCTGAATCATTTAACATTAGTTGCTAATTAATTTTCTAATTTTTTTTTTTTTTAAATTGCTAATCAAAATAATAAACAAAATATACCCTATGTTGTATTAAAGTTACTATTGTCATGAATATTTTTATTATTTAATAACTTAGAACAGTTAATCCAATTACCAAGTGTGTACAAATCACTCCATATAGTGCACTGCATTCGCTACACCACTTGGTCAAATTTACAAAAAACATAGCACTTTGAAACTGGGTACCCACTATGAAATATGCACTATACACTTTCTGCACAAATAAACAAGCGATCACTTGATATCTAATTTTTTTACATTGGCATTGCCATTGGTTTCCACCAAACATAAGCATCTGCTTTGTTAGGTAATGGCTTTTTTTGTTTACACTGTTTTAGTAAGCATTTGACAGTAAATGTGAAATGCAACAGTTCGCAAGTAAATTTAAAATGCAGATTTGTTTGTATTTGAATTAAAAAAATTATTTTGTAATAATATATATCTCGACATAGTACTTTTAAAGATAATATTATATGTAATCATTTATAATCATCAGTAAACGTAAGGTTGTTTATTTAACCACAGATGGCTGGCACAGGCTGTACATGGGAAATTCTTTTCGAAGAGGAAGTGGGAGGAGTTTCTACGCAGCCGACCAGTGCCTGGGGGACGTGTGTCATTTCAGGAGATTGAGGTCATGTTGTGTAACATTCCTGACAAGATGACACTGCAACGGGAAAGAGAGGCTGATGAGAAAGAGAAAGAAGGTACGACTGTATATAACTTGCTGGTAGCATAATTATTATAATGAAATGTCTTTTAACCATTCTAGATAAACTTGCAAAAGTAGTTTTTTAGCTAGTAGTAGTAGAAAAGGCACATATTTTTATTAAGAGTTCATGATGTGGTGACTTTTTTTCCTATTTACTTTTGAAGGTATGATTGAGATAAGTATCTTATTTTTGTCTATTGTCTCTTGTAATTGTTTTACAATATGAAGACCACTGGATTGAAAAAAATGTTATTGTGTTATTTTATTAAACAACATTGCTGCCTCAGTAGTTAGTACTGATACCAGTCAATCTCAGATGATCCTGTCGGTGAGCCACTAGCATTCTTCTATTTAAAAATATTTTCTGATGTAGATATAACAATTAATAAATAATGTGTTGTCTGTCATTTAATAATAAAACCTTTTAAAATTATTTTCTTTTAATTAAAGAGCATTCTTTTTTTTAACTTTTATTATCTTTTTTTAATGCTAGCAGTCTCCCTTATTTTCGGTCTCTCATGATATAAATGTTCAAATTCTTGTGTTACAGAAAGGCTGAGAAGACAGAGGGAACTAGAGCAAGCAGCAAAGAAGGAAAGAGAACGAATGAGAAGAGAACGTGAAGAAGAGAAAAGACGAAGAGAGCTTGTATGCATTCCTTATTTTATTTCTGCCTTATGTTTTTCTGTTGATCTCATTATACCAATAATAGAAAGTCTCATTGATGCTTTACAGGCAGTAGTCTAGCTAGCTAACAAAATGGAGGTTTTAATTTTTTTGGCTTAAGTTGGATGAAATCACACAGTTGTTATCTCTAGTGAGAGGTGAAGTCATCATAGTAATTTGCATCTCACTAAATTTTAACACTGAAATCACATGCACTAATACTGAAACATTCCTTTGACTCCAAAAATCTGCTGTGGTGTGCACAAATTATACAGTCTAAAGCCTTGTTAGGAACATTAGGATGTATTGAAGATAGAGTGTTATTAACCATCTAAAATCTTCTGTGGATTAATTATTGTTCTTTGTATAATTCAGGAAAAGAAGAAAAGTGATGAGGATAGAAAAAGAAAAGAGTTGGAGGAGGAAGGTAAATTAATAATTAAAAAACTTGTATTTTAATTGTATGTATTTTATTACAGTTGCTTAATTATTCAAACTTTTGAAATGACTATAATACAACTTATAAAATATGGCAGAAATGTAAACAGTGAAATAAATTGCTTATTTTACTAGAAGAAACTAAGATAAAAATTGGCTTTAGACATGTCTGAAATAATTATGAAACTTACATAAATAGCAGTTTTATCTTTTTAATATTGTTTTTATCCTGTTTCTGTATTGGTATTATAAAATTATAGATTGATTTTAAGATTGACATTAGTTAATATTTTGTTATTTTTACCATATATTTATCTAAGAAATAAGTTACACACTATATCTTATTGCTGGCTCCATTTGTTCTTAGAGAGAAGGAGAAAAGAAGAAGAAGAGAGACTTAGACAGGAAGAGGAAAAGGTTTGTCACATGTTTGTGCACATGCATGCATACACAGTTATGCACATGCATGCATACACATATACACAAACATTTATGCGTGTGTGTATGTAGATAAGATATGTTTGTATGTGTTTGGTTTATGTATATGTGCATCAATGTGAAGGAGGGGGATGTACACCAGTTGTTGCCCTACAGCTGGTTTATAAAAAGGCTGTGGTATGTACTGTTATATATCGAAAGTATCTTTAAAAATCTCTGGCAGCTAATGGTGAAAAACTTAAGGTTTCCTCTAAGACTTCAAGTCAAAACATTTAATATAACTGTGTGCCCTGTTACTGTTAAGAGAAGAAGAAAAAAACTGAATGAGAGATAGAAATGTGGAAGGGGGAAGAGGAGGGAGAGAAAGATGTTTTTGTTTGTGTGTGTGTATGATCACATATTTCAATCACATCAGTGTGTTTCTTTAATCTTTGCTAGTCTCCCTTGATGTTAAACATTGTTTTCAGTGTTGATTTTCTATTTATCAGGAGAGGGAACGACTGAGAAAACTAAAGGAGGAGGAAGAAAGACAAAGAAAAGAAGATGAAGAAAAATATAAGGATGTGGAAAAAATAAAGGAGGTAATATGTACTTTAAATTAGTACTTTTTTAATATGACTAAAACAAATAAATGAAGATATGTTAAACTTTCTATTATAAAAGTTTTGGAACTGCATTTTAAACCATTGGTTGATATTAAAGCCACATGTCTTTAAGACTGACATCTTCTTAAGTCAGAATGTTTTATTAGCATCCTGTATGTTTGGTTTATAGAGAGAATGAGGGAGAGACAGAGAGAAATGTTTTATTAACATCCTGTATGTTTGGTTTATAGAGAGAATGAGAGAGAGACGGAGAGAAATGTTTTATTTAACAAACCACTTGACCTTTTTATTTATGTTTATATAGTGTCAATTTTGTATAGAAATCTTTAATTTTATATTGCATTTTAAGATTTCAAGTTTGTTTTTGTCCAGGAAGCTGAAAGGAAAGAGAAAGAGACCAAAGATCATTTGGAGAAACTGAAGAAAAACAAGGAAGAGGAAAAAGACAGCTACAGAAGACAGGAAATTGAAATGGAGGAATCGAAGGTTAAGGGCATATTAACAGGTATTTCAAAAATAGCCTCGGCCAAACTTTATATATTTTTTAAGTTTCACTTAACTTTTCATAGTTTCAGTTTAACATTTGCCTTATAAAATTTGCAGAATACTCAGTTCTGAATCATTTAACACTAATTGGTGCTTTAGCATTTCATTGATTTACTTTTGTAAACAGTACTCAAACAAATGGATTGGCTACTGGCTGAAGTACTCCATTGTGGAGTTCAAAAAGTAAAACATTTTAAATTTAGCATTTCATTAATTAATATAAAGAGTATCGAAGCAAGTGAATGTGCTACTTGCTTCAGCAAATGTACTCCATCATGGAATTAAGAAACAAACCAGACTTTATAACTGAAATTTTCTGAATTCAATTTTCCAAAGAGTACCGGAACCAGAGGATTCGCTACCAGCTGAAGGTGGCAATCAAGTCTCGTGACCGCTACCAGCTGGAGTACTCCATCACTGAGTTCAAAAAGGCCAACATCCGAGATGACGACATGGACCTAGAGAAAGCGGAACGACTCCTCAAAGAGTTCTCTGCCCGTGATGGTGGGTGGTTAAGACAAAATGTTTGTTATTTATTTCATAAGCATAAGGGAATAATTTGTACAGAAAAAAATTGTTAGCAGTTGCTGCTAATAATTTTGTGTTATGATTAGCACATCAGTAAATATGATTAGCAGTTTCCGTGTAGGCTCAAGCAAGCAAGTTACATATGCATTGATAATTTTGCTGCAACCGCAAAATATTTCATAGAGTATTTGGTTCATAGTAATCCATAGTACAAAATTAATTCAAACATGAGTTAGAATGACTAGCAAACTGCGGTGTAAACCCCAACAAATTATTCACTGATATTACACAAGTAACAGTTGATACTTATTACACCTGGTGTGGCAGCAAAAACTGAAGCTGGCATATTATGTTAACTAGATGGTTGACACTCTAAACATGTTGTATGTTCATAAAATGCCATGTGATAACAGATTTTCTTTGAATATTAATGAATTGGAGGAGGAACACACTCTGTGAGTATGCTGCTCTGGTTGCTTGATTCATTGCTTCTGTTACTTTCATTAAGAAACTTTAAAATTAGTCAGTGTAATTTGATTTAGTCCACTGACACCTCTAAAGCTTTAAAATATGAAGCCTATGCCTGTATTTATAAAACACAAAATCTAGACTTTAATAAAGTCCAGACTTTAATGTAATCTATTTGAATGACGTTCCAATGACATTAAAATGTGGACTTCATTAAAGTTTAGACTTTAAAGTATAAGCATAAGGCCTGATCTTACGTAATCATTGTATAGTTTTTTTGAGACAGTTATTATGTAATGAGTTCACATTGTAATGTGTTTCTTGAGGCCTGATATTACTTAATGAATTACATTGTAAGATGTTTTTTAAGGCCTGATGAATTATACTGTATGGTGTTTCTTGTCTCCTCTCACAGACCTGCACAAAGCGATGACAAAGCGTGAGATCGCCGACCTGGAGAAGGCGCTGGCGTTCGTCAAGAAACACGGCTTTGAGGCCCAGCTGGCCACTGAGGTGATGGAGGCCAACCAGATGCTGGTGAGACTCCGACGACTCGAGCGTATCCGACACGAGATCCTTGAACTGAAGCAGTCAACTGTGGCTGAGATCCGCAGCTACCAGAACCCCCCACCTATTGTACACACTGTCATGACCGTCACATTCCTGCTGCTCGGACACAGGGAGAAGGAAACTAAGGTACGTGTCATTACCATAGTGGTTATGTTGCTTAGACATTGTGTGAGAGAAACTATGGTAAATATCATTACTATCACATTTCTGTTGTTTGACTCAAGGAGAAAACAATAAGGTAAATGTCATTACTGTCACGTTTCGGTTGCTTGGACACAGAATGTAAGGTAAATGTGTAGCTTAATTTGTACTGTCATTATCATCATGTTTCTGTTACTGAGACATGGAGAGAAAGAAACTAAGGTAAATGTCATTACTGTCACATTACTGTTATTCGGACAGAAGGAGAAGGAAACTAAGATACTAGTAAATGTATTACAGTTACGTTATTGCTGCTTGCAGAAGGAAATTTAAATAAATGTATAGCTTAATTTGTGCTGTCATTACCATCACATTTCTGTTGCTGACACACTGGGAGAAGGAAACTACCAGGTAAGGTAAATGTCATTACCATCACATTTGTATTGCTGGGACACAGGGAGAAAGAAACTAAGGTACAAAAAGACTGGTAAATGTCATTACTGTCACCTATCAGCAGGTTAGGCACAAGGAGAAGGAAACAATGTCTCAGTGCTGTGTTTTAGGACTGGAAGTCTGTTGTTAGGCTATACACATGTTTATCTGTTTACTTACACATCTATGTCTTACCACTGTTACAGGACTGGAAGTGTGTTATTTAAGCTGTATATGTATCTGTTTACTTCTATAAACCTCATCACTATGTTACAGGACTGAAAGTCTATTATTTATTGTTAATTTGTTTACCGCTGTGTTACAGAACTGGAAGTGTATTTTTTATTTTGAATTAATTAATTCATTAACTTATTTACTTATCTGAACTCACCACTGTTACAGGACTGATAGTATTATTTTTAATTTTTAATTAATTAATTAATTAACTTATTTACTTATCTGAACTCACCACTGTTACAGGACTGGAAAGCAGTGCAGGCTTTGGTTGGCAAGACAGGCAAGGAGAGTCTGAAGCGGCGGTGTATCCAGTGTGAGGCTGACAAGATCCCACTGGCGGCGGCCAAACGCGCCAAGTCGCTGCTGTCCAAGTACGACCTGGACGAGGTCCGCGACGTGTCCGCCGGTGCAGCTACTTTCTACGTCTGGGTGAGTAGATACCTAATGGTGAAAGCACCCAATGGCAGGGCTTGAAACTGCCAGTTGCCAGGTTGCCAAATGTGACCAAATTCCTGTCTGGCGCACTCAAATATTGATAAATAATAGCATTAGCCACACAAATGTTTTGATTTGGGTCACCTTGTTTCTGCAGTTTGAACGAGTCTTTCTGGAACATGCTGAGTGCAGTCTTCGTGGAATTGTCTATGTTCTAGCAAATACTATTCCATATTTGGGCCAGCTGAAACGTGTTTGGGCCACTGAACATGAAAATATAGTGGCCCAAATATTTAATGTTTGGCTACCAATTTTTTGGACAAGTTTCAAGCATTGCAGCTGACACATGGTTGATCTGGTATTGATCACTGTCAGTGTAGCACTAGGGGCTTTTCTAAAGAACATGTTTGTGATGATGACAGAACTGTTAATTAAGTCACTTGTCTGTGGGTAATAGTATGAACAGGTACCGCAACTGCTATGCCACACATTGAATCGGGCATACTAATTCCACACTCCTGTATATGTGTGTGTGTGGATTAGGTATGTAGGTGAATTTTTATATATTTGTGTATGTATGTATAGCGAGACAGAGAAGTAAAAATATACATTTTCCTTCCAGATTAATTATATAGCAAATGTGCATTATATGATTAATCTTTTATTATTAATTTTGAAGGCAACAACCATCACTGAGGAAGCTATAGACCTTCAAAGTAAATAACTCTGCAAGTGTTGTCATTCATATATCAAGACTCTTATGAACTTTTTGTTGAACAATTATGAGAAGAAAAGACAGAAGATCGCAAACATTCCACTACGATCTATATAAGTACGGTATAAAATATATTCAGTATTTAATAGAATATTTGTATCGTTAATGGGTTTTACAACTTTTGTATATTGTATAAGGCCAATAGATTAGATAATTCACTAATTTTGTAATTATTCAATAGTCCAAATCAGAATATCAATGGCCATGGAGTAATGAGTTCTAAAAGTCCTCCTTGCTCAATGTGATGTTCGAGAAATGGCAATTTTTTATTTTTTAAAAATTCTATCACAGCTGATTTTGACAAGCTTGATAGAGTAATGAAACAATTATTTTACGAAATGCAATCTGATCACCTTACTGATTGTACAACAGTTATTGACAATTGTGATATAATTTGTTTCGGTTTTTTACTATTTATATTTTTATTTGCACTTATTTGTGACCTTGTTATTTCTGACAGATGGATACTGATCTTATTTATAACCATGTTTCTACTAACAACTGATAATTATCTTATTTATAATCATGTTATGAAGACTGCTAATGGTCTCATTTATTACTGACAGACTGATGATGATCTTATTGTGACTATGTTATTACTTATATATTGGTAATAATAATCTTAATGTGAAGAATATTTCAGTCTCAGCTATAATTAACAGATAACTTAATCAACACTTCCAACACATATTTGTTCAGTAACCATTATGCTTTTATTTAAAAAAATAAAAATATAATTAATTGTGATATTTTAGTGTTTTAATTTATCTCTTATATTTGTATTAGTTGGTTATGGTTTTAAAATATGTTTATTATATAATAATGTATTTGTATATATTGTGTTAATTAAAGGTTTATGAGTCAGACTCAAGCTTGTTGAAGGGAATTTAATCCTAAAGTATCAGCTGGTATAGTTCAGCTTCTCGTTTTCTTTCTAGACGTGTCTTGCTGTTGATCAGCATTTGTGATTTTGTATTTCCGTCCATTACTTTATTTTTATATAATATAAAAGTTAATTTTTGCCGTTTTTATTGATATTGTTTATGATGCAGATATGATACTGGGGCAGGTTCTTGTATCATTCTTTTTTGTTTTTCTACTTCTTATCATGAAATAAAATACATTTTCAGAAATATCTTTGTTTAGTTTGACTATAATGACGATTTTATGTGTATATCTTTGTATGTCTGTATATGTGCACTGTTTGCAGATGACTTATAAATAAGATAAGACCAAGTATATAACCTTGATCGATTTCATTCATTGTTAAGTTTTAATATCTACTTTTTGGTCATCAATGTCATTCATATATTCATTTAAATTGCAAAACTATACTCTGTTTTTTTCTCTTTTTTTCTGTAATTCCTTTAATCCTTTGTTTAGTAACACATTTGAATTATGTTATATATGTAAATAATTGTATACACCAGTGACAAATACTAGAGTATAAAGTTAATCGTATAACCGTCAAGAGAAATTGTTTATAGCAAAACCAGTGTCTTATGTGTTGTGGTAAAGTATCAGATTGGTATGATTTAACTGGATTAGGTCAGATCAGGTTTTAATGATTCAGTCGTTGTGAATAAAATCACGTGTGAATAAAATAAGATGAATATGTCGTTATGCAGCCATTCTGCATTCTTATTTACAAAATGGCTCCAGTCTACAGTTTCCATGTCAGGTTATTAGTGATGGGTGAAACTGCAAGAGGACTTCCACATCTGATAACGTTACCATGTGCACTGTGGGTTATCAGTTCCGAAGATATCCAGTACTACATGTGTTCAGTGTATGTTTGGAGAGAGAGAGAGAGATTATCCCAGCTCAGATAATTTGGCCACTTTTTCAGGCAGATTTAAAGGGCCATACTGAGATCATTGATGACTATAAATGGTACAGTCAGTACAAGACAGAACAATAATGGAGCGATTGTGGGTATGTAGTGTTACTATGAGTGGCATCACGGTAATAAAACACTGAAATTAAACAAGATATGCTCATAGATTTATTTACTGCAAACAAAAATGACATGGTATATTGAAAAGCGGATCACACAATACTGTCAACAATAATTGTTCAAATCAGATACATGCTGGTATAGGCTAAATTGGACAAAGTTTACGCACAACAAAAAAGTTTGCATTGCATTTTTAGAGCATATGTAGCAATACTACATTGTGTATAATTTTGTATACGTATGTAAAACGGTCAAGATCAAATTTTAAGTTTCTGATTTGACCATAGTATTGCTTATATACCCCTGTCGTTGCATTGATCAAGCACGTTCTCTCCTGTAAGAAAAACAAAAACAATATACACGTTCATCATTGGATGTGAACTGTTACACTGGGGAAAAAAATGTGAATATATTAATTAATAGATATTAAATTTTGTAGACTTAAAAAAAACCCATTTATTTTATAACATTACTCAAGATTCTTTGTTAATACACGAATGGCACATAATTAGCACTAAAACGTACCCTACTGTAATATTTTAGCTCTGGTTAACTTACATTGTTTAAATGTTAAAAAGTCACTAACTACATAACCAATGGTAAAGAGACAAAGCCAACATAAGAGTAACGAAAGAAATTGTAATAAATTAATATGTATACTTGATGCAGTATTTACCAAAAAAATATATATCAAATTTATAAGAACGAAATAATGAATAAAATAGGTGTACTGCTAATCATAAAATCATACAAATCTTTGTGACTTGAATAGCCTTTGGGGTGTATGTATTATTAGTGGTAATAGTAATAGTAGTATTTATATATTTAAAAAAAAAAAAAAAAAAAAATCGGAGAAAGACTGAAACTTTCAGAATCTGTCACTGCAAAGTAGGTCTATAATGAGAGTCATAAACAGCCACACTCTTCAATGGCGAGGTTGGGCACGTGGCTGCGCCTTATGTCGCCCTCGCTGTCCACGTACAGCACCGAGAGCGTCTTGAGCACGACGGGGCCGCAGCAAGGCTGGATGGCGGCGCGCAGGTTCTCGTCCACGTGCTCGTCCCGCCAGCGAGCGCCTTGGATCAATCGCGT
>JAUTBW010103153.1:0-16055 GCA_032361425.1 Peltospira smaragdina | reverse complement strand
AGGTGGTATGGTGAGCAAGAAGCCTGCGGACCACGTGGACGCGCCTCCCTTCGTGGTGGGCTGCTACACAGTACTGAAGCAGTTCCATGCCGACAATACCAATTACTTCCTCGCCTTCCTTGGCCAGTACGTCCGCTCAAACGTCGACGCCATCGCCAGGTACAGATCCCAATGTGCTCTGGTTTGTTTAGTCATGGGCGCAGCATGTTTGTATAATGGTATTTATTGTTCAAGGCTTGATTAAAATAATACATTTGTCTCTTGTGTTTTAGGATTGATCAGGAAGTAGCAGTTAATCCATTAGAGGCTTTTAAAAAATTTTGGTGCATTTTTTGTTTTATTATGGACTCGGCATATTCTTGGATTTATCAGTCATTAGAGGCTTTTGTATTTTTCTGCCGCTTTTGTTTGTTTGACGAGTATATCGAGTTTAAATGTTTTTAAAATAATAAGAAAAATATGTGTGACCTACTGATAGAGATATATTTCAGACTAACAGCATATCAGATGAATACGTATACTACCACTACTGGGCTCTGTAATAGTTTCTGAGTTTTCTAAATCAACGTCATATTTGTAGTAGTATTTGTACTAGTGGTACACTTTTCAGGAACTTTTCATGTAAAATATTTTTACCAAATTGATATAAGCATAAATTACTTCTTTTTTCTCTCTCTTTTTTTTTTTTTTTTAATTTTCTTTTTCTTACTGTATTGAATTAATTATTATGGAAAGATATGCATAAGTGAATATTTGATTAAAGGATAAACCTTTCTCTTGAGATTTCTGCCAAGTAATACCTGATTTGGCCATTGGTCAGCGCTTTGTGACAGTATTTGGTTGTTTTTATTGTTACAGTATGAAGAGTCCTGAACTCTCCCATGACGTCCTCAACGTGCTGATATTCCTCGAAGACTTCATCTTCTACAGCGGAATGTCCAGAAAGGTGAGAGTTTGTAACAGTGGCTGCCACTAGCTTTGTACAGTCATGTTCGGTCGTGACTTTGAATAAGGCATTATTTGTATTTGTAAAATTACACATTACCTGGTACTTATCTGAAAAGTATTAAGAAGAACACTGTGTTTGGAAGAGAGAAGTTGGGGAGGGAGGGAGGGGGAGACAATGACATACAGAGACAAAGAGTGAGACAGGAGAAGGTATTAATTTACAATTTTGTAGCCCATGTGGTAACACCGAGTTTCCTTTCTGGTCCTTAACCACAGTCTGACACAGTATAACAGTAGTTAAATATGTTGAGTGCATTGTCAAATAAAACATTTCTCTCTCAAAGTATTTTTAATTATTTATAATTATCTTTTGTTTTTAAGTTTTGCTGAAATATTTATAACACTATACTAGTTGGCTCTAATAACTGGTTTACTTACTGAGCTGTAATCACCGATTCGTTTACTTTTCAGTCGGTGGAATCCTTCATACCAAACTACATCTTTGACGAGTTTAGAACTCAGTACGCCCAGTAACCGTGTCAACTTCACCAAAGAGAATCAGTAATAGTGCTTTGATGTGGTGTAATAAACAAACTGCTGGTAAATTCAGCTCACCATAGTTCCTGTGCAATACACATTTCGATGGAGCATTGTGAATTATGAGATATCATTTTCTGAAATACATGGATCAGTGAATGAATCATCATGTTTAACGTGCAGCTTCAGAACTAGCTGCTGTAGTGCACACCTTTCATGGGTGCAAGGTCTGGTGTGATTAGTCCCCTCGTCTAAAAAGAATCAAATTCAGCGATTGTTTTTAGTGACAAGAGACATTTAATAAATATGAATGTCCAAGCATTGATCAGCTGGTATTAACATTATTCAAATATGATTAATGAAATTAAAAAGTGAGAGTAAAATCATTCTTGTCATTAAAAATGTTTCTATTTTGTTTCATTTGTATCATATAAACTTGGAATAGTGTTAATTATAATAGTGACATGAGCAGATACAAAAATGCTAATAGTATGTAAAGAAACAAAACAAAAACAGCTAGATATTTTAGCATTCCATCTGATACATTTAGACTATCACAGAAATGGTGCTGAATATTTGACCGTTTCTATGATGGCATAAATTATGTGGAATAAGTATACATTACACTATTTCACCGTACTGACTAATATTCCTAAATTCTTTTTTTTAAATGACGTTCTCAGAAATATTGAATCTAACAAAATTTGAAACTGGTAGTTAAATAAACATATTTACTCAGATAAAATAAATGGAACTGCTTACAAAAATATGGTGCAGTATTTAATTAACATTTATTTTGTATTCTGTTACAAATTATTACTATAAGTGAATATCAGCAATTTTTACCATTTAATCAACATTAGATTACTAAATTTCCCATTGTGATATAAAATTCCATTTTATTTCCCTTAATTATTGTATAAGCACTGTTAATGTATTTTTGGAAGTCAGTGTTTTTGTGTGGTGTATGAAGACTGAACAAATAAATCTGTTATTTTTTTTGTTATATAAGGTATGTTAAGTTATTAAAACCATATTTTCTATTGTAGTCTGTGTTTGTTTGATTTGATTTGTGGATATAATTCTCCTGAAATCTCAACACAGAAATATATCTACAAAGTTTAAACTAATTACAGACATCTCCAATACTGGCTAGGAATATGACACCATTTAAATGAATTTCTTTCATAATAATAGTAAAAAATATATTTTAATGTCACACTCAACACATTTTTATTAATCCTTGTATCGGTATTGGAAAAATTTTTAGTTATAAAAATACCTAGTAGCTACCTGACAGGGATTGATCTCAGATTGACTGAATGTCTGTGGACACCATCCTCACTAGGTCATCAAATTTCTTTCACTGTACATATCCAAATACATAATTTAAAAAAAAATAATAATAATAATAATTGTGACTTTTTCAGGTGTCTGAGAAAACCAGAAAAATATCTGTCATCCATTCTGAAAAATCAGGAGAGGGTTTACAATGTGCGAGACAGATTATCTATAATTCATATTGTAAACTCTCAACAAAATTTTCAAAACGGATAACAGATATTTTTCTAGTTTTCTCAAACACCTGAAAAAGTCACAACCTTTTCATTCTAAGGTGACGAATTACGGTAATGTTAACCTGACTGATGAATAATTTTTAATCAATATAATTATAGGAATCCAGTGTTTTTCAAACTATGCAGATATACTGAAACAACTAGTAGGCCTACTGTTGATTCTGCGGGCCACTAATAAACACAGTTTAATGGGAACTAGGATGTCTGGCTTTTTTATCTGTGGAATGTTAATTTGTGCTAAAAATACATATATTATGAAATAAAAAACACATAATGGCCACATTACCCTTTATTGTGAAGAAACAACAGCAGGGTACAATACATATTTTATTCTTTTTTTAAATAGTAAATATTCTACCAGCTATGTATTTTTTTTGTTATCTGCAATATATTTCTCAATGAAATTCTAAATATTAAAATTATGGTAAATAATTTCATAGCATTAATTAAACTTATTAAACAATTGTTTTTGAATTGTAAATCATAATACCATTTTTATAGAACAATCAATGACACAATGTACAAGAGTATAAAACTTAATACAAAATTCCAATATACTGATTTTAGCTGTTGTAACAGTGTTCAAATTCAAGGTCAATTATTAAGTCTTCATAAATACTTTAAGATATTTTTATTAACAATTTTCACAGTTTTATGAGCAATTTTAACTTTTTAATACTTCTTGGTTTATGTAATTTCAATTTAACAAACTTAGTGAATAAACTGTTTCAGGAATGTTTAAGTACATGTAAACAAAACTGACTAGAATTTAAAAGGTTAAAACTCATGAAGCTACATCTGTTATGTATATTTCAATGGCAATTGAAAATCACAAATAATTGCACTTGGTGACATTCGACATTATCACAATCAGACATAATTATTACACACATATATGACGTAGGAATGACACAAATTACAGTGTAAATAGCTATCAAAACATAACATTAAGTATATCTGGATAATACTGTCAATTAACTTAATTTTTTTCTTCAGAAATGATTTATTGCTGAAAATTTCAGTGCTTAAAATATAAAAGCACAAAAATATTGAATTACATAAATAAATCTTTAAATTAATCTTGAGATATCAAAATGTTTGATATTTGATAATACAAACATGCAGTTCTTTAGAAAAAAGAAAAAGCCACCCTCATCATTTTCAGCAAAAAAAAGTTATACTGGAGTATTGCTATTGACACTGATTAAATGTCTATCTGCAGACATGTCATCTTTAAAACACATAATTATATCCATAACATCTTGGTGTGGAATGTCAGCAGACAGATAACAAAATCATTAGGCATATCTTATCATTCACAATATGGTGTGAACTACAAAATAACAAAATCTTGGTTTATAGTTGATTGTATATGCATAATTATATGACTGTTCAGAAGTGTTACCCAAATCAACTGGCAAGGTTGATAGAATAATGAAAAAGACTAAATGTCATCAGGGGTACAAATACCATCTTCGATCAACTTCTGCCACACTTTCCCAGTTGGATATTCATAGTCCCGCAGTGAGGAATCTTTCATATCGATGTCATACCCTGGAAACTGGTTAAATAAATAAACTGTTTAGTGTTATATGTAAAGGGATAGGAGGGAAATATTGTATTTATTGACTCACTTTACCCATTTTTATTTATATTCATGTGGTTTTAATTACCATTATGGCGGTGTAAAAGGAAACCTGCTGCTACCACAAGGAATACTCTTTCCAATTAGTAGCAAGGGATATTTTATTTGTATCATCGCACAGACAGGATAGCACATACCTGAGCCTTTGTTATACTAGTTGTGGATCAATGATGAAATGAGAAATGCATCAATGGGTCCACCAGTTGGGATCAATCCAATGACCCACTACACTGTGAGTGAATGTTATATAGAACTACAAAGAAAATGGAAGAAATCCACTATCATTAAAATATCAGTTTAAAACCAGTTGCACTCTAGTACTAGTATACAACTCGACCTTTATTACAGATTTTGAATATTGCAATACTGAATATCTATTTTCTTTTTCAAAATATGAAAACGCTACTCCATCCACCAGAGATTAATTTGTGACTGTGTGGTTAGCTCATGTCAACATACCTGAGGCACTATATATCTGCTGTTTTTCATCACCACAGGATGTTCAAAGTGATCACGGCAGTGCTCTGCAAATTCCACCATTCTGAAAGACAAATACCACTCTGTTCAAAAACTAAAATCAACAGCAACAGACAATCTGTGAACATCTTTGGTAAAATGTCAACAAACTTTAATTTTAGTTTTCCAAAATAAATGATAGAAATGGTCCCAATTCTAGTAGTAAGAAAAAAAAAAGCAATACTAAACATACATTAATGTGTTTTTGTTGTTTGTTTTTTTACTTTTTTGTGTGCAAAACATTCAAAGCATTATTAATACATTCAGATTGTTTTATTGTATTTTGTATGTTCAAAAAAATAAATATATATATATATATAGTTCCTAATTTTATTAGTTTAACATGACTAACCTAAACTGCGTTATGTCCTAATCAGTTCCTGAACTTATGACAATATTTCTATTAATATTTAACTAAATACATTTTCAATAAAATACACTTAATACAAAAGTAGACCCACGGGGAATCGGCAAATGTGACTTATGTGGAATGGAAACTGTAGAGTAAAAGACTTGTAATGATATATAAAGATAGAAAAGTGATCAAAGTTATATATATTTATCTCCTCCCTTAGCTCTACCCAGATTAATCTTCTAGTAATAAACTACCTTGATTCCAAGTTGCCTGAGACTGCTATGAAGTCAAATACAGCCAAATGTTGAATCAACTCGGACAGTCCCACCCCACCTGCATGGGGACACACAGGAACTGTAAACAAACACAATCCGCATTTAAATCATTAGTGACTACACATTAGTAAAAATGGAAATAATACATGTATTCTATGAAAAATCCGTGTTTATAACGTTTTAGAAAGTGTTTGAAATGCCATTATATTTCATTTTGTCTTTTTCATTTTATTTTTAAAATACATTTATTATCCCCAGAAACATCAGAAATATCATGGATAGGAAGCCCTGAGTCATCACTTTACAATTATACATTATGTCATAATAATTAAGTTACCATTGTATTTCTTAGCCATGAGGATGACGGCCAGGTTTTCATTCACTCCTCCGAGCCTGCAGCTGTCTATCTGACAGTACTGCATGGCGTTACACTTGAGAAACTGTTTGAACATCACCCGGTTCTGGCAGGCCTCACCAGTAGCAACACCAATTCCAAGTGGATTCAAGGCCTAAAGAATAAGCAGAAATTATTATTTACATTGTATCCTGTAAAAGAGTTCTGAATTGTTACAGACTGTGGTTCTTGTATGTTGATTTTTATGATGAATTCATTATTAAAAACTTCTTACTTAGGTTAAAACGGTCTGGTATGTTTATATAGTTTTTTTTCTTTTTTCTAAGAAACTGTTATGGCTTCTAAGTCACTAAATTATAAAATAATAATATCTCTGAAGCAAATAACTGCAGAATATTTCAACTTAAAAGTAGTTTCAAAACTTACAAAATATAATTAATAGGCCTACACATTGTCAATATAACTATTATAAACAGAAAACATTCCAATAACTAAGTAATAAAAATGCTGGTACTAATACTACAGTAGCTGTCATTGGCTATCTTATCTCTTCCTGTCCAATGAACCAACAGGATTTGTTGTATAACTGACCTTGGCAATTTCAGCATGCCCCAGAATGTCGTCTGGGCTAGTTGGCTCTTCGATCCATGTGATGTTGAACTTGGCCAGCTCCTTCATCCAGTCTACAGACTCCTGGACCTCCCACCGCTGGTTTGCATCCACCAGCTGGGATAAATTACAATTATTATTAGTTTTTTAAAGATTTTAAAATACAAGTGAAGGTCCTAAACATTTATTCAGTTCCAAACAACTTCAAAGATATCAAGCAAAAGGACTATTCTTGTAATGCATTCTGATGAAAGATTTCAGACACTAGTTTTACATGTTAAAATGTAGGTTGTTTTAACAATGAGTATTCATTTAACAAAATATAGATTAAAATAAAATAAATGTAAAAATGTACAACCAACAAATCAGTTGATCAGTCAGTCAATAAATAAAACAATCAATCAGTTAATCCATCTGGATAATGAATCAATCGACAAACAGATATTAAAGGCTACTGATAAAAAATAATTCACCTTTAGGAAAAGTGTATAATGAAAATTTAAAAAAAACCTACTTGTATGTAGTAAGTCTTAATAATAAAAATACTACCAGAATGTTGTCTGGTCCAATCTCCTCACGAATGATCGTCAACCTTCTGATGTCATCTTTCAGTTTAGCTCCCACCTTGGCTTTAAATCTAAGAAAATAAAATCGGCAAACTGTTACAAAATTGATCACTAACGATCTGCAGCATATGAGATAGAATGCTAAAATGAGCTTTTGGAAAGAAAGAGGCTAGGTGAATACACATGCTGGTGAGGGAGATAGAACTGGTATAAAATAAAAACATCACTAGTAATTAGATATTATAAATTCTTATAGAAATACTGTTTTATGTTTGTTATATTTATTCAAACATGTTTTGAATTAACTGTTTTTTAACAATAAAATTTAAAGTTACAGTCTGGTTTAGGTCTATATGTTATAAAATCCTTGTAATAAAACATCTAGAACATTATTTTCATCATTCTTACATTTATAGTTTGAAATTTGGAGAATTTTTTTTTTTTACCAGCAAGCATGATTGGCAAAGCATTTGTTGTACCTTCTATATCATGTGATATATTTGATTCTAATCTCACAGAACACTTTTAACAACTGAGACTGCAGGGAACCACTTTAAATTTTGATCAGCAAAGGATGTAATGTAATTGAAAATTGATTAGCAGCTAGTATTAAATTAAGAATAGTGCAGTTGTATTAGGTGTATTGAATAAACTGCTCCCTGGATTATGCATTTAATCAGTAAAGAACTGCAGCATAAGAGACAGAATTCTATAATGAGCTTTTGGAAGGAAAGAGACTTGGTGAACACACATGCTGGTGAGGGAGATAGGACCAACATAAATAAAAACATCACTTATATCAATAATGACCATTATGAAAGAGAATATTCCAGTTGTATTCGGTTTAAGTCAACCATTACCAGTTAAATATAATGAAAATTTCAAAATATTAACAATCCATCAGTGTAATAATTAATTCACAAAGCATCTTAAACACAATGAGATAAAACTAATTAAAACATCTGTTTAGATACTTTTCAATTACTGTAATTCATAATAAAAGTTTTGAAAACACCACCAAATGTTCTCATACTTAAAGTGTTATAAGTTTCAAAATGTGAAAATTAAATGCAATGCTATCTTTTTAAAACAAATGCGAATTGTGTATATTATAAATTGTAATTGCAAGCCTCATTCACTTGGGAAGAATTCCAGTTACTAGGTAAGAATTATTTACTTTGAGGTAAGGAAGGGAAACAAATTTGTAGCAATTCAGATTGATCAACCTACTTAGTCCAACCTTCTGCAAGGGCTTCTTTGCATAACTAAAATAGGAAAGAAAAAATAAAATTACTGATTATTAACACTGAAAGTTATTTAAACTTATTTACCAAAGAGAATGGTTTTCTTATGATAAAGTTCCCTGTCAGACATTTTACAGAATATACATACCAAATTACTAATATTGTAAGATTCATTACCCATTTTTAAATTAATAAGATTATGAGTACAAATATTCACATACTATATTTAACACACACCCACATCCACATCCACACCCACACCCACTGTGATGTTATGATTCCAATGTTATTTTGACACTGAAGTTAAAGGGAAATTTAACACTGATTATAATTTGTTGTAACAGATTCATATCATGAAGTTCACAAATTATTACAGTTTATATTTAACAATAAAAAAACCACATAGTCAAAAATATTATGTTCTGGAAGCTAAACATAATCGAAATGCTGTAATAAGTTCATATCTTAACACACACATATTAAGGCATTTTGATTATGCTTTGCTTTCCAAACTGAATATTTTTTACTACCAGGGTTCTTATTGTTAAAAATATGAATACTAAAATTAAGATTTCTTTAATTTCATTCTTCTGTTTATTTAAATAAAATCAATTGTAATGATATATTAATTTTCACATACTCTTCTCAGTTTTTCATCGGAATATCCCAGCCAACCAATAGCTGTTGTGTATGCGGGAATTCCCTTCGAAAGCACTTCTGCCTCTGAATAATAATTTTAACAATTATTTATAAATTCAAAAGTACAATTCATTTTATTAAAGCTGTACTGTTATATTACCATAATTACAGTATACAATTAAATCTTTGAATTTTATACACACATTACTATTAGGGGCCTACTATAATGAATAAATGTAGCATAAAACTGTAGCTCCCTACATTCAGTGGAAGTAACAAAGCTATTATCATTACCAGCCTGCCATCTTCACCTAATGTAGTAATTTTTATATTTTATTTATAACCAAAAAATTCAACAGTTGTTTCTGGGACTTGTGTACTGCTACATAAAACCCATTTGTTCACCAATAGAGACCGATTCCAAACCAAGACAAGCAGGAACATAACCTTAAATAGACCTTAAACAACATCATGCAGATTCCATGAACTAGGCCTACTCATACAGGCAACTAATAAACATGATGAATGATTCTGGTTATAAATTTTATCGATCTTGGAATTAACCAAGAGGACTGCCACTATGACTATCTCACCATTTGTTCAGCTATGACTGTCCTCACCTCTTTCTTTCTTTCCTGCCTGCATGCTCTTCAGAATATCTGCAGGTATATTTTAAACAAATGTTAATATACTGCCATATGTCAGGTTATCACCTCAGTGCATAAACCTAACTTAGTTGTGGAGGAGATGTATTGTCAATCTCACTAGTTAGGCTTTATTATTAATGGAAGGAAGGAAGGAAATGTTTATTTAATGACACACTCAACACATTGGTGTACGGTTTATTATTAATGGTTATCATTACAACTTTTTTACTAATCATGTTTTAATGTTTTACTATTTGCTAATGAAATTTATAAAACAGATAATTTTAATATGTTTTGCATTTGTGCAACTGCCAAATACTGTATATATTCAATTCTCCAATTAGGGGTTACCAATTTCTGAATAATATATATTTATAAACCCTAACTAAACTATACAAAAGAAAAGCATGATAACAATTACCTATTGCTTCCTCTTTAGTTAAGGCATCAGCCCTAAAATCAGAAATCAAATTTAGTTTCAGACAAATGATAGAAAAACACTCAACTTTATGGTGACACACGTAATACATTTCTACGTGCATTCCCTGTAAATGTTATATGACTAATAATTAAGCAGAGAATGGTGACCCTATTACCAAGACTCCATTGGCCTCTTTTAAACAGCAGAAACGTTTTGAAATATTGACATCACAGTAAAAATAATGTTTGTTTATTTAATAATGCACTCAACACTTTTTAATTAATGGTTAGATCAGCATCAGAAATATTTAAATTAGAAGAATCCCTAGTGGCTCAATGACAGGGGTTGATTTCAGATCAAATGTCAGCTGGGCACTTTCACCACTAGGCTACCAACGTGCTCTTTTCATATCAGAGTGACAGGATAATACATACCATGGTCTTTATAATTATTTTAAAATTTGTGGGTAACTGACTTGAATGAGATATGGTAAACGGCAAGTATGTTACACCTTGTCTACATTTTTACCACTGAGAACAGACTCTTAATAAAAGTGCCACTCTTGTCCTTGCTAGTTGGAATCATAATGGAATCTAAACTTAAGGACTTACATGTATCTGAAATCTATAGTGGACACCAACTGTTCTGGTTCCTGAAACATAAAGAAAAAAACAGCTGCTGTTGTCTGTACACATTGCTTAATCTATTCTACTTTTGCTATAGGGGAAAACAAAAGTATGTATTAAATAAACACCCTCTTGAAAGGTTCTCTAAATATGTTCATTTTAATGCTTTTCAAAGAAATATTCTACTGTTGAAAAAAAACAAACAACATAAACTCTTTCCACGTGGCTCTGTAGGCTTGATCTTAAAATTATATTGTTGATTTTACCATGTTTTAACACTGGTTACTAATACAACATACATGTACAGTACCTGAATTATACTTCTTAGCCTTCGCTAAAAGGGATATTGTCAAACACTATATAACAATTTTACCATTTTATTCAAGTGAGGCGGGTCTCCTTGTAGAACATGTACTAACATACAGCATTTGTATATGACCTAGATAGCAATAGTAGCGTAATAAGTCTGGTGTAGAGTTTGCCAGTTACAAATAACATAACTGGATCATCTTTTCTAAATGTTTAAATAATAAAAATATTCTCAACATAGTAACTTTAAATCATCTGTGAATCAGGCAAATGTTGAGCTACTGAACTATGAATGGAAGTCTTCATGTCATTGTATCACACCACCTGAATCTGTCAGTAGCCATAGTGATTATAGTGAAGAGTTCATTATAAAAAATTAATCAGAGCTTGCATTAAAATAAATATATATAAATATTGGCATCTACTGATAAATCTGAACAATAAAATAGTTATTAAAGCTGAAATTAATATATGCCCACAAGGCACAGTTGAAGTGACATTTTAGACAAAATGTAATACCGGACAGATATTGTACTACTAGTATAAACACAAATGATTTATAACAATTATTTAATTCAGATACTTTGTCATTTATGCATTCATTTATGTATACATATTTATATTTACTTCTGTTGTTATTTTTAATAGCTATAATATTCAATAAAAACTTTTACATCAGAAAATAAACCACACCTACCGTAACTAGGTATTAACCAATTAGAAAACTAACAGGTGTACATAATATGAAATACATTGTTTTATTTAGAAAATATTTAAGAATAACATAATAATATAACTCACCATGTCTACCAGCAGTTTCCAAACAGGCTATGTAAAACACAAAATGGAAGAGTTTAAAATACCAACCTCTTGAAAATAACAAAAATATAAATTAATCAAACTATTAATACGATATAGTAGGAAATATTAAAACTGAATAAGACATTCTTGAAAAATAATAAACACAGATTCAAATAACTAAGAAGTTTATTGTATAGTGCTTTTACCTGAATGTTATTTTAGGCTAGACAATGTTCTAAACACAATAATATTCTCAAATCATCGAAGGCTGTTTCTTACCTATTGTAAATTATTATATATATTTTAAAACATTATAGCTAAACAAGTTGTACATTGTCGCCAACTAAATTTTACAATAATGATGATAATGAATATTACTCAAAAATATTAAAATATATAATTTAAGATTATTTTCAGAATTACCTTTCCTTCCATCTTTGCCCACAAATCCCACAAAGCATTGATGATAGCAGCCACAGCCAAATGCATTACTCCCTTCTCAGGGCCCAGCTACAAAGAAAACCAAACACTAACACACTTCTGGGCCCATACTTATAAAACTTTTTTCAGTCTCAATCTCTGACAGAGTCTGCACTCAGACTCCAGCATTGAGTAGGAACTCTGCTGAGTTTGAGAATGTTTTTGTGCTTATAAAACTACTCAAGAGTCTAAGTCTGAGTGCAGACTCTATTAGAGATTGAGGCCGAAAAAAGTTTTATGAGTGTGGGCCCTGGTATTTTATAACTTTTCTAAATATTACTTCCCATATATTAATACATTTGAAAACTCACTGGCCACACCTACAATCACAGTAATTCCAAAATTATTTACTGGCCCAAGACTAACTAAAAATTACTGGCCATAGACATTGGGACAGTGTATTCTAGAAACACTGGACTTGCCACAAGTTTAATTCCAAACACTCCTCAAAACAAGTGGGACATGGCTTGACAGTGGAGCATCTGCTCTTTGGATCGATACCATCAGGTGGATCCACTGAACTATTTACCATTTCAGCCAGTGCCTCACAACTCGTGTAACAAAGGTGTGGTATGTACTATCCTAGCTGTGTGAGCATGCATATAAAAGCTTACTTGTTGCTAAGCAGAAACAGCAGCCCATGTATATATATATATAGATAGATAGATAGATATACACACATACATACACAAACAGAATCTACTGAGTTTTTTTCAAGACATTATAACTTTGTGCAATATCTACTGGGCTATGATTCATTCCAGCCAGAGATCCACAACTGGTGTAACAAAGGACATGGTATGTACTATCCTGTCTGTGGAATGGTGCATATAAAAATCCATTGCTTATAACTGAAAAGAATAGCCTATGTGGTGGCAGTGGGTTTCCTTTTTCTCTATTATAATGGTCCTTAACCATAATTATGTCCGATGCCATAATAATCATGTGTTGAGTGTGTCATTAATTATAAGCTCTCTCTGTCTCTCTCTATGTCTCTCTGTCTGTCTCACCCACCCATCTCATCTGGTCTTCACTGGTGAGAGATCGCCAGAACATCCCAAAGTCAGAAAAAATGTCTGACAGCTTCTTCCCAACAACCATCTTGATAAGTACCTCGATAGCATGGCACACTGCAAATACAAGAAAGTGGGATCTGTTTAGAAACAACTGTCATTAGATAGTATTATATACAACAAGAAAGAAGGATATTTTTCAAAGTACCGTTATTAAATATTATTTTATCATCTATCTAAAATTGGGATCTTTTTTAAAATACCTTTCATAAGATAATTTTATATAAACAACAAAACCAAATCCATAATAAAAAAATATATATGTGGATCAATGGGTATTTAAGAAAATTGTAATCATTTCCAATATTAACCACCATGTATGCTGTCTGTAGGAAAGCTACCAATCACGTGATCAGTTGCAGAACATAAATTTCTGCATTGTCTTAAAGAGAACTGCCACCAGCTAAACTTATCTTTTTAAACACAAAATCTGCACATGACATAGGTCATAGAATAAAGGTTTTTGAAATGTTGGTGAAATCCCTGTTTTCTCCATTACATAAACCTTTCTCATTCTTTTGTCTTCACCTCCATCTACAAAGAACAACTCTGGTGTCTTGAATACATTTTTGAAGTGAGGTGGGAGGGCAGTAAATTTTGGAGGATTTAGTGGCATATATTTGTGGAGGAAATATTTCATGTTTAAATATAATTTTCAGGCAACTAATTAATTCAAAACAACAGTGTATATAAAATATCTATTGCTGTTTTTAACCATACCTCTGACCTGTATTTAATTTTTAAATAATAAGTGTACATTAAAAACATTTTTAAACAATAGTTAAAATCCACAATATTTTAACTATTGTCTAAATCCATAAATTTAGTATAGGCCTACATAATTATCAAAATAGCATAAATCTGATTAAAGCCTGACCTATCTTGTTTCCTTTCCCCAAGGTGAAGGTGATCCCATGACCCTCTAGGTCAGTATCTGTTTTCAGGGTCAGATAAGGAGCAGAGTAGTCTGGTGCTTGATTCTGTTAAAACAACAAATTTTACCGTAAATCCTTACAGATAAGCTAAACACCACTGGTGCTCAGTTATTACAAAATGGGAACAAATTTAATATGTGACCAAATGTAGTTAAACTGAAATTACTAGTAAAACATTTAGTGATAAAAATATATCAATTATTAAAAACAGAATTCAATCTATAATGTGTCTTAAATCTACCGTCCTTGCAATATTTGTAACAAGATCAGTTAATTCATCACCAGTACTGCATAACCTGCCACTGACTATCTATTGAACTCACTGCAAGAATAATTGATATTTACAATAAACACAGCTGTTCAAATCTGGGTCACAAAAAGCGGGTTCTTTTGAACCTCTGTCTTCATTGACTCTACACGAGTGCAGATCATCCCATAAACTAACTCTGTGAAATTCCACTATTTTGATATGCTATTACAGGAGTTACTATTCAACTGACACCCACAAAACACATCACATCTGCTTGGCTAGATAACGGTAGATCTTTTCTTGTTTTAACTGTATAGAATGCATTTGATAACATATGCAAAATGTGACAGTCCACAAATAAATGAAAAGCAATTATGTTTGGATATAAAATTAGACTTGTAATAAACATATTGCAGAGACAGCAGTTTTGAACTGAAAGAAATTAGAAATTTCTTATGATCATTGACTGCACTGAAATGACTAGATGTTCCAAGTAAATTGTACATATTTTATTTAATGCACATGATAGTAAGTTATTGTTATTTACATTTTAAGATACTTGAAACTATTTCATTTGATTGATTTATTTATAATAAATATTCAATGTAATGAAAAATGTTTCATTTATGGCTTCACTAAAAATATAAATACCTATTTGTTTTAAAATAGGATTTACCATTATTAGATATACAATAACTTACATAACAATGAACTGTGGCTTAATCATGAGTATGGCTATCTTCTACAAGAATAAATTCGGTAATTTGAGTTATTGAAACCAGAAAATAATTTCAACAGACAAAAATAAATATACATTCTTTTTCAGTTTAATATTAAATATACAAAAGTATAACTGTTTAGATGAATGTGTAAACACAATTTATTAACGTGCGAATGACATTTAGTAACTTTATGGTATGTTAAAATATGACACGTGTAAATGCAAACCATCGCATCAGACCCATCCTTCTGTAACGATGTTGGAAAGCGAATGTCTTTCACAGTGTAACCCGTTATTTTCGTAGGCGCCATGATGGAATGACGTGCTCTGTAAAACGAGACCGCAATACGGAAATATTTTTATGCAAATAGGTGCTTCCACTGTAATATTTTTATTGGCCAACAAACAGCCGTGCATATTGAACTGTGAGGGCTATTTAGACTGGGAAATGGCTGTATTTTGTAAACAGGTGTATTTCATCAACAGTGTATGCAGTGTGCCGCCTAGCAGGCGAGTTGTATAAGAA
>JAUTBW010103042.1:0-16056 GCA_032361425.1 Peltospira smaragdina | reverse complement strand
ACTCCTTACTGTTAATAGTGCTTGAATAATTACACACACTCGCACATGCACACACACACACACACACACACACACACACACACACACACACACACACACACACACACACTCAAACATACACAAAAAGCACACAAAATGATTCTAGTCATTATTTATTTTTTAATAATAATTAAAATGTTTTGTATGCAAACCTGTTTTTATATGCTTGAGAATATTTTTAGCCATAAACTGCCAGATTTAACTGAAATACAGATAAGTTGCACTGATATGCATTTTCATCACTGTATATATATGTATGTATGTTAGAGAATTACACAGTTTTGATCACCTAATGTTTGACAAAGAAAATACATCAGCTTGAATGTCTATAAATTAAGATTTTGGAAACATTTAACGATTACCTTTTGTAGTCACTAATTGTTTGCCGAGACTATATTATTAGCATTTCAGTCAAATAATTATATTATATCAAAACCGAATGCTTTGTATATAAGAGGAGCAGTTTTCTTAAATTGTTGTTTTTTCCCGTAACATAATGTTTATGAGAGCAAGTAATGTAGTTGGACTTGCACTACAAACTATGTGTGACAGTCTACAGCATGTGGATACGAGTTGTCTGTGCAATTTGTGAAATATGAACACATATTTGTGTTAGGTGATACTGGTATATGCAGTGAACAATTATGGTTTTATGTAATTCAGATTAACATAACATTAATGAATAATTTTAGAATTGTCATATTTTCATATACTTGATTTTCAGAAATATTACTACATTTTGTAAGTTAGAAATAGTGTGTGTTGGTACTGTTGCTGAGATGTGTTTATTTCTGTTAGGTGTAATTATTTGGAACATCTGATTTGAAGCTAGCTTTGTTTTTGTGTAATAATGCTGTGTTCATTAGAGGTTATGAAAACTATGAAAACTGTATACACAAGTTGTGAAAAACTTTCATTTGGAAAATTATCCCATGAACAAGACTTGTGAACTGGAGTAGGATATTCAGAATCAGTCTTCACAACTTGTGTAAGTCTTATTCTGGTTGTGAAAGTCATGATTTCACGGTATTCACAAGTACCAAGTGAACGCAGCATAAGTTACGTTTGTTGTAGTTGAATTTCATCATGAAGTAGTGGTCTTAGTCGTTAGTTGAATTAAGATGATGGTGACTTTAATGGTGCTAGTTTAGATGCTAGCAATAGTTATCTGTTGTTTCAGACTGATTGTAACTGATGCAGTGATAGGAGAAGACATTGTACATACCTATGGTGATTGGTCTCTCAGTATACGAGCTAAGTAATTAATGTTTAATATCATAAAAACAACAAAACAAAAACATAAAAACATCTTGACCTAATAATTTTCAGTCATTGACCATTAGTATAATATGGAATTCTGATAGCTCAAAACATTGTATGCTGTCAGTAAGGTCAGATGAAATTATTGTAGCCAAAACACATGCTACTAGTACTAATAAAGTTAAATCATGAAATTATTGGTAGCCAAAACATCCTGTGTTACCAATAAGGTCAAGTTATGAAATTGTTGGTAGCCAAAACACTCTGAAATATCAGTAATGTTGAGTCATGAAACAACAATGAATAAACGAATGTTTAACAATGCCCCCAGCATGAAAACCCCTCTCCTGTGCTATCAGTGTTACGTCATGAAGTTACACTAGGCTGAATCTGTGCAGTTGTTAGGCATTGAAATATGTGTAGATATGAAAACAAAATGCCTAAAATGAAACAGACTCTGTGAAATAGAAACATCAAATCTGTGCAATAAAATAAGTTGTATTTGCATATGTGCAATCTGGATTGGAACTTTTATAAGGGGAATCCCCTTTAGTTTTTGTTACCATACATCATGTGATTTACAAATGACATCAAATCTTCTTTCAAACATAAACTATCTGCGACAATGTTTACTCAAACCTAGTAAAAAAGAATTGGTCATGGATTTTACAATGCAATCTTTTGCTGTTTATAAAATGTATTACAAATGTTAATTAAAAAATAAATAAAAGGTATGTAATAAATACAGAACTTCAGTTACATTATTTTTTATTCCTATTGCACTTTATTTTGCACAAGAATACTAGTTTGACCTTGACCTGTGGTCTCGTGGTCGATATTCTTGCTCAAAATAAACTTATGCAATAAACAGGAATAAAAAATAACATTAAGGATAGGGATAAGGAGATGTATTTACAAGTCTATATCCTATGAAGGTTCAGACACGCCTGCCACGAGACCAGTGTCTTGATACCCGGTCACTCGCCTCCTAAGTGTACTTGTGTATGCTTATGGGTTAGCTGTTGGCGACTGAGCTGGTTAAAGTTTACTACTGCTACCTCACTGTGAGCACGGGCTGCTCCTAGCACACAACGAAAACCTGTGTCCACGATAGCAATACTTGGTAACGTTTAGTGTCTTGTTTGTAACATGTTGTTGTCATATTTATTTGTTGAAGATCACATTCAAGGGAATATTGTTAACCAGATGTGTTCATAACAATACACCTTCTACTTGTATATGTTCTGGTGCCGTTTGTTTCATACGATATTCACTATAAATATATTGTTGATGTGTTGTTTTGTTTTTTAGATATTACCTGTTGTTATAAATATTGATTATAAAAACATCTCTTGAAATTTTCAACAGCATTTGCTGTGTTAATATAAATCTAAAATATTATACATTGCAATATTATCTAATTTTTTATTGCATTTTATTTGTAGAATTCAATCTGGTAAAACATCTACCTGTCATCCCACAATGTTAAGAATTTGGGATTAAAGTCAGCATTAAGGTTAGATTTAGAATTGTAGGGTAAGGGTTAGGGTTAGAGTCACATTAATTGTAGGGTTAGGGTTAAGAACAGTTGAAACATTTAACTGTAGAGTTGGAGTGATGTCCCCTTCTATATCATAGGTTAAGGGTTAGGGTTAAGGTTGGTTACATTTATGGGTAGGGTTAGGGTTAAGTTTTCCTCAGTATATAGGAAGGTAGCATAGACATGTATCAGCTTTACTTTTTAACATTGCAGTGAGTTGACATCCAGCCAATTCTTTTAATTTATGAGACAATGATAAAATAATTAAAACACAAATATTCAGGTAATGTATATTTTTTAAGTTGATCCATACTATGATTTTACTTTGTCTGAATTGCAAGATATGTCTAAATGTAGTGTAACATAATATGGTAAATCAGAACATTTCAAAGCAGTTGTCCACATAATGTAACCTTGTAATCAAAAAAATAATAAATAAATATATATTTTGTTTTTAATGTGACCGATTTTAGAAAAATGAAAATCTTGTATTCTACAATTTTACAGAATTTGCATTTAAAAAAGAATAATAAAATATTATTTTGGAATCAAATATAAAATCACAATAATTTTTATTGATAAATTAAAAAATACATATATAAAAATCTGTAGATAAGTGTATAAATTAATTACACAAGTTGTAAATCTGATCATGTTCTCTAACATTTAATGTAAGATAGACATTTGTTTATTTATATTTTATATATATACTGAGAGCCAAAATTAAATTTTGTCTATTAAATTGAATTATATTGTGAAAATGGTATATTAAAATAAACCATTTTAAACTAATCCAAACAGTATTTATACCACTAATATGATTCATTTTATGATGGTTTTTAATGTTGCTATTGATAACATTGGCATTTTTTAACCTTCTGACTACTGAATTATTTTTTGTCAAAAACGGTGTTAGTAAGTGCACAAATATGTTTTCGCTAAATTAGGTAACGATATAAAATAATGTTCGTATTTGAACTGGTACAAATTATCCAACTTTTTTTAATGTTTAGGTGACATTTTACACCAGTCGTCTTTACTTACGTACGTTAGAAGCTAGCTGTCCAGCAAATCATCCATTATTAATAATACATGTACTTTGTCGACTGCCATTTCACAACTTTCAATGTGCATAAAACGATCGAAATTACCATCAAATTAGCTGATTGAATCAGCTATCAATTCCTCAAAGTGATCGTGACGTTCCGCCATTACTGTCAAACGAAAACACCTGAAGAAAATTATGTTTTTAAATCAAAATTTCTGAATATTTTTGAATTTTTTGTACAAAAACAAACCATAGCCATAAACACATTGGCCTATTTCCTGCTGCTTGGGCATGCGCACTAGACATTTCCGGGTGCAAAATATCGGGAAAATTGTATTAAAGGGACACACTACGATCGGCAATTTCCGACTAGGTTTTTGTGATGTTGGGCGAGATATCTAGCCTGCAGTAGTCAGAAGGTTAAATCAACCAACAAGATAGTACATATATTAGTGCAGTAGCTGAGAACATCAACACTAATGGACCCATTGTTACATGTCAAATTATTACGGCTGAGTTCTGTTTGTTTATAAACATTGTACTGGCTTACATTCAGACTGGTGGGCCTGAAATGTGTTTGGTCAGAGATCTGTTCCTGTCAGGCAGCCACTAGGGATTTTTCTAATTAAAAAATGTTTCTGGCGCCGTTATAACCATTAGTAAAATGTGTTGAGTTTTTCATTAAATTATTTTTTGAATAAATCAATCTAACTGGTGGTTGGGTGAGCTGTTGAACTTGATAATAAATCATATTGAAGTGCCTTCAGCTTCCAACTCTCTCAGTTCCAGTGTTCAGTCTTGATTAGTAGTTGGTTGTCAATCCCATGTTTACATTCAGACCCTCTTCCTCACATTAGCCCTATATTTCTTGTTCATATTTAACCCTCAACCTCACTTTTACATTCAGTCTGCTTTCCCACATTCACATTCAGTCCTCAATCCTCCCATATTTGCATTCAGCCCTCAGCCTCAACTTTTAATTCAGATATTCAGGCTTTCTTTTCCATATCTACTTTCATCTGTTAGTTCCACATTTACTGACATCTTTCAGCTCTTGGTGATACACCCAGTCCCACCTTTATTTTCAGACATTCAGGGCCCCTTTCCCACTTTTGTTAAGCACTTAATCTCATTTTTACTATCAGGCTCTAATCTCACATTTACATTCAGCACTCAATCCCACATTACATTCAGCTCACAGTCCCACATTTGCATACAGCGATAAATCCCACATTTACATTCAAAATTCAAATTCCACATTTACATTCAGCTCACAATCCCACTCTTAGTCCTTAATCCCACTGTTACATTCAGCCCTCAATCCTGCATTTATATTTAGCCCTTAATCCCACTTTCACATTCAGCCCTCAGTTCTACAGCTCTCACCTCAACTTTGTTTTGGTTGTTTTGGATTTTTTTTTCTTCATTTACCTTGCTGTCCCCAAATCTAGACACTGGGCACCTTCATTTCCCATATATTTAGTCACCCATTGAAAAATCATACTCATATTTTCTCTTTGAATACCATAATTTAATTCATTCTACCCACAATTACATTCAGATGTTTTATTTTGTTCCTTTAAAGCCACATGTAAATTTAATTCTCAGTTAAATAATGATACTAAATCTTCCACCATACCTTGCATTTATTCTTCACTTACCATGTTAAAAGTATAAATCAGTATTATTTTTAACATAATGCATTTAAAAATTGTTTATATTTGTTAATCATTGTATTTAAAAATTTGCATGTTCACATTTCTGCTGATGTTTACAGTCCTGTCCAATAATATTGCAGCCTCCTGCCACTTTATTATTATTATTATTATTATTATTATTATTATTATTATTATTATTATTATTATTATTATTATTAATTATTAATTATTATTCATTTTAAAAGCAGCAAAACATTAGTGATTCTGCTCAAATTACAATGAAGTGTATGAACATGATGAATATTACCACAAAACAAACAGCAACAATAAGATCTGTGTACAGTTTATTTCATAACACTATAATAACATGTTTATTACTCTGTGTATTGACATCAGACTGCTGGTTTTTAAATGTGGAGCGGGACATAGCTCAGTGGTAAGCGTGTTCACTTGTGGTTTGGTGTGTTGTTGGATCGATCCCACATGGTGGATCAGTTGGGCTATTTCGTGCTCCACAACTGGTATATCAAAGGTTGTGGTATCTGCTATCCTGTCTATGAGATGGTGCGTATATAAATGACCCGTTGCCGCTGATCAGAAAGAGTAGCTTATGTGGTAGTAGAGGGTTTCCTTCTTTACTTTCAAAATGGTCCTTTACTATATGTCCGTTGTATAACTGTACACCAACGTGTTGAGTGTCATTAAATAAAAACATTTCATACATTCCTTCCTTCCTTCAAATGTGTACAACAACTATATACCAGAATTCATATAATGTATATTTATTATGGGAATGTCATTCAAATAGCATTACTTAGCCTGAACTTTATTAAAGCCTACATTTTAAGTTGTATCAGCACAGCTGCTGGTATCTGGTTGATATAAATAACATTAAAATATGGCATCTTATCTGTTAATGATTGTCAGAGTCTCGATGTCCATTGTATTAATATGATACAAATCAGGTATGCAGACTGTTATCTTCTTGTCTGTCTCGGACTGTTTGAACAGCAGCATCTCCAATTATAGACTACATATGCGGGTCACCAGGTGATTTTTTTTATCTACAGCCTGTTCAAAACCCTTACAGAGAAGCTGATTGTGAGTGCATCTGTGTGCATAACAGAATAATTTGTACAGGAATTACAAAACAGATCAGCATTTTTTTTTTTTATATAATCTACAGTCTGTTCAAAATAACTTGCAGGGGAGCTGGGGGTGGGTGCATCTGTGTGCATAACAGAATAATTTGTACAGAAATTACATACACAGATCAGCAGTTTTTTTATTTTAATTTTTCATCTACAGTCTGTTCAAAATAACTTGCATGGGAGCTGGGGGTGGGTGCAACAGTGTGCATAACAGAATAATTTGTACAGAAATTACATACACAGATCAGCAGGGTTTTTTTTTATTTTTCATCTACAACCTGTTCAAAATACCTTACATGGGAGCTGGGGGTGAATGCATCAGAGTGTACAACGGATTAATTTGTACACAATTTGTTTTACATGTACAGATCAGTATGACATTTTTTTTTCTGCAACCTGTTCAAAAAATATTTCATGGGAATGGGGGTAGGTGCATCTGTGTGCATAACAGAATAGTTTGTACAGAAGAAAATTGTTAGTAATTGCTGCTGCTGATCTTGTGATTTGATTAGCACATCTGCAAGTTTTATTTTCAGTTTCAAAGCAAGCAGATTGTAATTTTATAGTCTGCATTATTGAAGGATGTATTCTAAGCAATTTAATATACCGTGGTAATTTTGCTACAACTGCGAAAATGTTTAAAAGAGTATTTGGTTCACAGCTACAGTGATTTATAGTGTGAAATTGATTCACACATGAGCTAGAATGACTATTAAACTGCGATACGAACTCCAGTACATTAATAACAGTAATAACTTTTATTAGTTGTACATGTATTAGCAATAGAAAACATTTCTGATTATAAAAATCCCTAAAAATAATTTGTGACAGTAATATTCTATTAGTTATATTAGCAATGGAAAACATTTCTAATTATAAAAATCCCTAAAAATAATATTTGACAGTAATACCTTTTATTAGTTATACATGTATTAGCAATGGAAAGCATTTCTGATTATAAAAATCCCTTAAAATAATATTTGACAGTAATAACTTTTATTAGTTATACATGTATTAGCAATGGAAAACATTTCTGATTATAAAAATCCCTAAAAATAATGTGACAGTAATAACTTCTATTAGTTATACATGTATTAGCAATGGAAAACATATCCGATTATAAAAATCCCTAAAAATAATGTGACAGTAATAACTTTTATTAGTTATACATGTATTAGCAATGGAAAACATTTCTAATTATAAAAATCCCTAGTTAATGAAAACCAGGTTGACCACATGTTAGACAGGTGTTCTCACCACTAGGCTATCCAGGCTGCTTGTGACATTGATAACAACAAACACACAGTGAGTGAACTCTCACTTGCTAAATAAATGCATCGGCTGTCAGGGATGCAGTCTGACGTTTGTCCATATCTCAAGACAGTAAATTTTTCATTACTTTTTCTTTGATATTTGGGCTGGGTAAATGAAGGGTATAATAAGAAAGAGAGAAAGAGAATTTAATAAATCTACAAAAACAAAACAAACAACATATAGATAGATGTAGATATGTTGACACTCATAGTAACCCCACACCCATGTGCTGTGGGTAGACAGGTAGACAGTGACCCGTATCTCAGTGGTGTAGGTTGACAGTCACCTCACGCTGTGCTGCGTGTTGAGAAACCGATAGTGACCCCACATACTTACTAGTACTATGGGTTGACGGGTTCACAGTGACCCCATACACCTGTGCTGTGGGTCGACTTATCAACAGTGAGCCATATCCTGGTGGTGTGTTGACAGGTGGATGATAATAATAATTATAATAATAAATGTTGTTCTTTTTCTTGTTGTTGTTGTTGTTGTTGTTGTTATTACTAATATTATTACTGTTACTGTTATTATTGACTTGTATTGCTTATATAGCTTAAGCAAACCTGGAGGTTACCATGCTAAATGTTACATGACAGCCATGTTCGTTTTTCTATAGCATAAATTATAATTGGTATACTGCCAAATAGTTTTGAAGTGCTGTTTCTATCAGTTTTATTTGTTTAAAGACAACAACCGAGTGGTAGTCTAATAACCAGTACATCTTCTGGGCTGGCTTTATTGACCATGAGCGGGACATAGTTCAGTGGTAAGCATGTTCACTCATGGTGTGATGGGTCATCAGATCAATCCCACATGGTGGACCCGTTGGGCTACATCTCATTCCAGCCAGTGCCCTACGACAGGTATATCCTGTCTTTGGGATAGTGCAAATACATGGTCCTTAACCATATGTCTGATACCATATAACCGTACACCAATGTGTTGAGTACATCATAAAATAGACATTTCCTTCCTTATTGACTATGAGCATGGTGTGACATTAGGTCTGTTGTAAACCGAGACTGATGTCATTAAACCCTAACTCACCTGTGATCTTATTCAGGGTGTAATGTAGACCAATGTCCTAGGGTCCCTTTACTGGGAGAAATAAGCTTAATTAAGGGAAATGAGATTTTAACAAAAATATGTTAAATATCAATTTTTGGTTAATAATCAGTTTGCTGTCGTGAGCCTTTATTGCAGTATTTAGCACAGTAAAATAGAAAATAAACTGTAACAACATTTTTTTTTTTTTTTTTTCAGCACATGTATAGTAAATTTTATAATGAATTAAGTTATTACCATCTATAAGGATCTTAAAGGGGAAATTGTGAAATAATAATTGGGAATAATTTGGTATCAAATAAGGAATACACTTTATTGATCTTTTTAAAGAGTGTTCAGTTTTAACGAAATATCTTGAAGAGAAACGAATCCCTCAAATATACGGTACATTATATACCCTGTTATTAAACTAATGCGCTGGTGTTCTTACCTTATAACCGGGAGTTATTTTTTAGTAATAGAATTTTCATAAAAGAACACCTGCTGCCAAATTTGAAAAATGAGTTCATGTGGCAAAAGTAGGTTTCCTTTCTCACTATAAAACATTCTTTGGCTATGTGCAACTGTATAACATATAACTGTAAATAAAAAGTGTTGAGTGTGTTGTTAAATTAGCCTCTTTTTTTTTATTTTTTTCTTTTTCTTTCTCCCCCCCCCCCCCCATGACCCTGTATTTTTAAAACTTAAAGTTTAGAATTGAATTAAGTCCAGACTTAAACATCATGGTAATGCCATTCCCAAACAGGACATACCGGTAGTTATAGAAACAGCAGTTTGTAAGATGTAGTAATACTTTCCTCTGGGCTGGGTACCAGATATAAATTTCCAAAAATGTCCTTGAAATAAGTGGGAGTGTGGCATGGCTCAGTGGTGTCAGAGCAGTCACAAATGTGGGGGTTTTTTTTAATTATTTTTTTCACGACAGTCTCTAAATTCAACATGTAGATTAAATAATATATTGTCATGCTTGACCAGCGATGTTTAATAGCTTTTGTATTTTAATATACCGCTTCTATAAAGAGATACTGGTGAAATCCCTGTATTGTGTGGTTTAATCTGTATGTAGTGTGAGTGTTAAGTGCTTATCGGACACAACAAAAAAAATTGTATTTTCTTTAGGAATGTGGCACGGCATGGTAAATTAACATCTTGGGGACACTTTCACTATTTCCATGGCAGAAATTTGTAGCATTAAGAAACAGAAATCGTGGTGGTTTGGAAGTCCAGCTTAGTGCACTTATCTTTGCTTTTTTGGAGTAATGTTTGACAAATTTAAATAAAACATAATATTAAACAAGAAATGAAATCTTGACGTGAGGAGGACATAAAATAATATAGAGGTTTCGTCACTAGTATTTTTTCATATGGAAAATATCAACCAAGTGGTTAATCAGTATTTGTTGCGGCTCTGCCGAGACAAATACCGATTAATGTCACGAGGTTAATATTTTCCATATTAAAAAACAAAAGTAGCAAATTCTATTTATCCTATAACACTTCTAATGTAACATTTTAAATTTTAAAAATTTGAATACTAAGTAAAAAGTAACGTCCATATTTAATGTCATCATCTCAACTGCAAAAATCATGTACAACCGATTATCAGTATACAAATTTGCTTACCATTATAACACGATTAGATATATGAAAATATTAAATGGGTTTATGACATGGATATCATGGTGAAGTTATATGCATATCAGGGCAAGATGGTGCTAATTCGGGGTAGCATGGTACAAGATTATCAAGGCACAGTGCCCCGTCATGCTAAAAACAAGTCAGGGAAAACCCCAAGTACATGTTGATGAACCTTGTCACCATGCTGACTGCTCAAAGAGTTGGCAAACATGGATCAATAGGTTGTAATTTGCCATTTCTCGTCTCTTACAATTAAAACAAATATAGAAAGTTCGGAGTCGTGAATGTACCTATTCAGTTGGTAATAAAAAAAGTTGTCCACGAAGAAGCTAATGTGAAATGATACGTAGTTACCTGGGTTTGTATTTTCGTAACCTAGATAATTGTGCTTGGTTATAATACTAAGGATATAGATGTCTCACAAATATTCTGTTATTTGAAACTCATGGTTTATTCTTTATATTAACATATAGATTTTTATTACTGTGTTGTGATGGTAACTAGGTACCTAGGTACTATGATGGTTACTGGGTACATTGAACTGATAACAAATCTTCTATTTTAACTTGTATACTTCTAATACTGGGTGATTGATTATAACAAATATTTTATTTATAACTGTCACATCCTTCTAATACCGGGTAATTTATTATAACAAAGCAGCTAATGTTTCTTTGATATTGTCACTTGTTATTCTCACTTGAATAAAACACACCTGCCAGGGCCCGCGCTTATAAAACTTTTCAGTCTCAATCCCTAATAGTCTGCACTCAGATTGTTTTCGTGCTTATATAACTACTTAGTGTCTAAGTAATTTTAGAGGCACGAAAACAATCTCAACCTCATTAGGGTCCCGACTCAAAACTGGATCTGAGTGCAGACTCTATTAGAGATTGAGACTGGAAAAAAGTTTTATAAGTGCGGGCCCTGGTATCTGTTTGTGACACACCTGGAATGAAGCCAAATTTCACCTAATGTTCTGGTTTCGGTGAAATTGCACAGATTGACCAGCTATCTAATATTATTTACCTGTGAGGTCACAAGTTCAGCTGAACCTGGTTATTTCCAGGTGAAAGATTTTTTGAGAAATTGTCACACTGAGAAATGGGTTACCTGTGCTCATTTGTGTTTTTGATTTTTGTGGGGGTTTTAAATAAATTTTCTTGTTGTTAACCTCACCCCCCCCCACCCCCAATTCATAAGTAAATACTTTTATCATATAACTTCCCTCATGATATCTGTGTGATAATGGTATGCAAATTTGTATAGTGATAATCGTAAGATTCAGTTAATGATTTCAAACTGTTTCTGCAATTACTGTGATGTTATATTATATGGACATTACCGTTTTACTTGATATGCAAAACAAATTGAATTAAAAATGTTGTATTAGAAGTGTTATAGATAGGATTTAAATTTTTTTTAATAATAATAAAAAATTTAAAAAAAAATAATAAAATTTTTTTTTAAAAACCCACAAAAACTTTTGTCCTTTTCGGTATTTGTCTCGGTAGAGCCGTGTCATAAATGATTACATACAGTTGATATTTTTCATGTTAAAAAGCACCCATGATGAATCCTTTATTACTGTGATCCTGCATAGCTCAGTGCTCTAAGTGTTTGCCTGATGTGCAGTCTGTCAAGAGATCAATTCTTGTTGGCGAACCACATTAAATTTTTTTTATTCACCTCCCTCCCCTACCCCAACACATAATTATAGATAAAACTATATGCATTATTAAGTAAATAGGTAGTTTTCATCATTTACTTTTTGCCAGTATAACTGGTTTATAACAGTAGTATGTGTCACGTGAAGTTGAAATATATTTAACAATGCAGACTGTAACCCGAGTAGATGCTGGGTGGGTATCAACGTTGATAGAGAGAGACAGACAGAGAGAGAGAAAGAAATAAAGAAAGAAAATGAAAAAGAGAATATAAGAAAGAGAAACGGATATTTAATGACACACTCAACACATTTTATTCACACTTGTATGGTTAAGGACCATTTTGATGGAATGACAACTTGTGTTCATCACCTGGACTGCTTCCAATAAGCAGTAAGGAATTGTATACACCATTGCACAGATAGGATAGCACAAACCACAGTTTTTGTTACACCAGTAGTGGAGCACAGGCTGGACAGAACTCGATGGATCCACCATATGCGACCAATCTGACAACCCACCAGAGCACACTGAAATTGAAGTGGTTCATATTCAGTAGAAATTTAATTGTCTAGTCTCCTGGGTTAGTACTTTATATCACACCCAGATTTAATGGTTGGGAGGCTAGTGAAATTCCCTGATATCTAGTAACTTCTAGACTACTATGTACAGGACTCTGTCTAAACTCCAATTTGTGTAAACTGGGTCTCTATGTAACCTGATCCATCTGCCGTAACTCAAGATGTACTCTGGCTAAACTGTTCCTCTGGGAGGTAGGGGGAAACCATTTACGTGTCTACACACTACAAAGGTTCAGACAAGCCTGCACGTGGCCACAGCCTCTGGCATGGCCAGTGACTGGGGTCCAGGGCAGGAGGATCATACACTCTGTAAACCAGACTATTTCTATGGTACAAATTGTGTCTGGTTTAGACCGTTCACTGTATATATTATTTTCTACCCAGCTATATCTGATATTATAAGTAAACTTCCTGCTGTCACTACTTGACCTACTGACCTACAACAGGCTGATTTACCGGGTAGGTTGACCGGTATCTTTCTGAATGGCAGACAACAGAAATAGATTTCTGTGTTACTCTACTCACTCAGCTGTCTAGGACTAGGAATTAGCGAGGCTGGGGAGCAATTGATTGCCAGTATCGAACAGAGTCACAAAGCATTCATTTGTTGCAGCCAAACATAAGTGTTATTTGTCATATATTTATTTGTTTTATTGATTAACCACAAGCTCATGGTGCAGCTTATTCAGTTTCACGTCGGTTTGATAAACAAATTCATATATCACTACATATATTTGAATAATTTAGTACTGGTTCCAAATAATTTGTTCCATAATCAAAATTATAAAATAAAAAAATTATCTGATCAGGACACAATACCGCAAGTAAAACACTCGCATCAGCACTTGCAGTTTAATTTCTCAAACAATAGCCATAAGGTGAGCAAATTATTTTTTCAGCTTCAAGGTGTGACTTGAGCAACACTTTTTTTTTTTTCCCCTTTATCCTGAAGAAACCTTTCTTTGAACTTCAGTAACTTAAATAGAGTAAAACCAATAAAGTTTAGTGCTTAAAGTACTTTAATATTAATACTGTAATTATGTTCATTGGCAAATAACGGTCATGAGCTGGCTAGTAGATTTGTTCATTCACTAGACAATCGGCGTGAATCTTTAATACCCTGCTTTGCACCCTGCTGATAGTTATGTTAGAATTAAAAAAGAAAACAAAACAAAAGTGTTGGCTGTGTGAAAGACAGTATTGTTTGCTGTGTGAATAAATTATTTTAATTTAAAAATAGAAGAAGAAAAAAAAGAGGAAAAGATTAACAAATAAAAAAGAAGAGCCCGTTTCTGAAATGGCTGTTTTCTTGACCGTTTTCCCCGGTATTCTTACAGGGCTACACAGCGCTGGTGTTCCGCACCAACATGGAGCTGCGCAGTAACAGCTACGTGTGGCGCGCCATCGAGAAACAGATTCCGGCCGACGCCAAGGAGAAAATATCTCACATGAAGTCACTCGCAGACAAGATGGTCAGTGCGCAGTTTGAAGTTCATTTGTTTACATCTTTGTATGCTGCTTTGTTTATTTTATGCGTGTTTGTTTGTTTGTTTGTTTGTTTGTTTATTTATTTATTTACTTACCTATTTATATTGTTTGTTTATTTATCTTTTCTTTTTTATATATATATATATATTTTTAGCTACTTGTTGCTGTTATTATTTTATAAAATTAGTTTTTTGGTGTTTTTTTAGCTACTTATTTATTTTATATAAAAAAAAATTATTTAGCTACTTATTTATTTATATAATTTATATATTTAGTTAGTTTGTATGTTTATTATTTGTTTATTATTTGTTTATTTATTTATTTATTATTTGTTTATTTAATGTTTGTTTATTATTTTATTTATCTGTTTATTATTTTATTTATCTATTATTCATTCATTCATTATTCATTTGTTTATTTATTTTTTTAATTTTTTTATTTATTCATTCATTTATTCATTTGTTTATTTATTTATTTATTTATTTATTTATTTAGTTATTTATTTATTTATTTATTTGATAGTTGGTTATTTTTATTTAATTATTTGTGGATTGTGCCTGCCTGTCATGTGGTTGATCTGAGATCGATCCCTGTTAGGTAATCACTAAGATATTTTTTTCTAAAAAATACTTCTAATGCCAATTTAATATTCTAAGGACATCACTGGTTTTATCTGATGGGTTATGTTGCTGCTACATCTGTTTAATTCTAACCTACTATTAATAATCTAAGGAAATCACTGGTTTTATCTGATGGGTTATGTTGCTTTTTTTTTCAGGGCTGCTGTTTTGATATTCCAGCCGACCTGGAGGAAGTGTTTCTAAAAAATTGGACAAACACAAAATATGATACTTTAGAAAAACTAACAGAACTTCCTGAACTAGTGCCAGAAGCAAATGTCTCTGGAGGTCAAAGGTCGTTTGGAGGTAGAGGTAGAGGCAGAGGTAGAGGCGGTTTTGGAGGACAGAGCAGAAATGGAGGATTCAGAAATTCCGGAAATGGAAACGAGAATGGATTCAAGAGAAGACAAGGGTTTATCAGTCAGTCGCCAGGACAAAACAAACGAATTAAGTTTGAGTGAATGTTATTTATAATTATATATACGCCTTCATGGACATCCATAAAACCGGTTCCCTCTGAAAAATATTGTTTTCGAGTTGTTGTTTTCAGGGGGTTTTAATGTTATTGCCAAAAAAATTCAGGCATTATACATATTGCCTGGTTTTACGCATTGACTTTAACATGTATACATTTAATAAAAATAATAAAATGTGAAATAACACGTTTTCACTTACAAACAAAACTGCCATTGTCTTGCTGTTTAAAACTGAATCCAAGATGGTGGTATATCTGCCAACATTCCACAGCTGGTGTAACAAATGTGTGGTTTGTACTGTCATGTAGCCTAGTGGTGATTTCACCCGCCTGACACACGGTTGATCTGAGATCGATTCCTGTCAGGTAGCCACTAGGGATTTTCTAATTAAAATATTTCTGACACTGTTATAATGATTAATAAAATTGGGTTGAGTGTATCATTCAATTTTTAAAAAAAATTTTTATTGTACTCTCCTTCGGGGGGGGGGGGGGGGGGGGGGGTTTTT